>JAWPHD010009493.1:0-103135 GCA_037043455.1 Cyrtodaria siliqua
CCCGTTCGTATTCACAAGTATTATATTCACCTTCATCAATAGGTCCCGTATTGTTATTCACAAATATTATATTCACCTTCATCAATTGGTCCCGTATTGTTATTCACAAATATTATATTCACCTTCATCAATTGGTCCCGTATTGTTATTCACAAGTATTATATTCACCTTCATCAATTGGTTCCGTATTGTTATTCACAAGTATTATATTCACCTTCATCAATGGTCCCGTATCGTTATTCACAAATATTATATTCACCTTCATCAATAGGTCCCGTATCGTTATTCACAAGTATTATATTCACCTTCATCAATAGGTCCCGTATTGTTATTCACAAGTATTATATTCACCTTCATCAATTGGTCCCGTATTGTTATTCACAAGTATTATATTCACCTTCATCAATTGGTCCCGTATCGTTATTCACAAATATTATATTCACCTTCATCATAGGTCCCGTATCGTTATTCACAAGTATTATATTCACCTTCATCAATAGGTCCCGTATCGTTATTCACAAGTATTATATTCACCTTCATCAATTGGTCCCGTATTGTTATTCACAAGTATTATATTCACCTTCATCAATTGGTCCCGTATCGTTATTCACAAATATTATATTCACCTTCATCAATAGGTCCCGTATCGTTATTCACAAGTATTATATTCACCTTCATCAATAGGACCCGTATCGTTATTCACAAGTATTATATTCACCTTCATCAATAGGTCCCGTATCGTTATTCACAAGTATTATATTCACCTTCATCAATTGGTCCCGTATTGTTATTCACAAGTATTATATTCACCTTCATCAATAGGTCCCGTATCGTTATTCACAAGTATTATATTCACCTTCATCAATTGGTCCGTATTGTTATTCACAAATATTATATTCACCTTCATCAATAGGTCCCGTATCGTTATTCACAAGTATTATATTCACCTTCATCAATTGGTCCCGTATTGTTATTCACAAGTATTATATTCACCTTCATCAATAGGTCCCGTATTGTTATTCACAAATATTATATTCACCTTCATCAATTTGTCCCGTATTTTTATTCACAAATATTATATTCACCTTCATAAATTTGTCCCGTATTCTTTTTTAAAATACATAATATGCATCATGTGTCTTGAATAAGTTAAATAATAAGAGGACCAAGATGGCCCTAAATCGATCACCTGAGTACTGGCACATTATCAAACTTCTTCGAAATCTTATGGTCATATACAATCTGTGCAAGTTTGGTAAGATTGTTCAAGAAATGTGGGCTCTGTTGTGTATAACAACATTGATATAAAGACACTGACAAAGTTTGGTAAATATCAAATACAAAATGAAGGTGCTAGAGTGTAACACCTTGGCAGGCCAAATGTGACCCCAGGGCTACATGTCATATATGAGAGCTTTGTGGTTTCAGAGAAGAAGATTTTTTAAGGTTTTCCTATACAAGCCTGTGTAAAACATGACCCCTGGGGTGGGGCCAAATGTGATCCCACGGTCACCATTTGAACAAACTTGGTAAAGGACTATAAGAGTATAGTAAATGCAAATATTAAACCTCTGGCTCTTGTATAGTTCCAGAGAAGAAGACTTTAATGTGTTTCCTATATAAAAGAGAATATGATAATGGACCTTTGGAAACGGCCGAAAACGACACATACGAAATATTGCAGTCTCGGTTTGATTGAGACTGTTCATGAGCGGTAGTGAAATATGCTAGCTACCGCTCACGCCCTCTAGCCCCGGGTTGAGCAGAACTCAATATTAATAAAAATCAATAGTACTAAATTTTAACCATCCCGAAGATGGCATGCATATGGCGGTGGACATGGAGTGTCTTTCTTCCCCATGTCGTACGGCGTATGGTCCCAGTATCTAATAAAATTAAATGCCCCGAAGAGCGAAATAAACATAATGGAATTTTAGTTGGGAGCAGCGGTTATGAAGCCTGCATATCACAAGTAACAGTCAAAAGACTAAATTAAAAAGCAGACAACAAGTCTATGTAAAACTGTGACCCCGGGGCGTAGCCAAATTTGACACCAGGGTCACCATTTGAACAAACTCGGTAAAGGACCATAAGCTTGTAGTAAATGCACAATATCAAACCTCTGGCTCTTGTAGTTTCCGAGAAGAAGATTTTTTTTCATATCTAAGTCTATGTAAAACTGTGACCCCCGGAGCGGGGACAAATTTGACTCCAGGGTCACCATTTGAACAAACTCAGTAGAGGACCATAAGCAGATGCTACATGTAATACATCAGAGCTCTGTTGCTTGTGATTTCAGAGAAGAAGATATTTTTTTTAAAAAAATCCTATATGTCTATATGAAAAACATGCAAAATCTCAATATGCAACATTTGGATCCCCGGGCCACAGCCATTTTTGACCCGGGGACTTCATTTGAACAAATTTGATAGTCTAGGCGTTGGCGATCATTTTAAAAGAAAAACTTTTGAAATCTGTCCAGCGGTTCTGCAGAAGAAGATATTTTAAGGTTTCAACTATATATGGTAATGGCGGCCATCTTGGATGTTGCGCTGACCGACCTAATTTTAACAAATCTAAAAAGCATTCATCTAAGGATCATCTGTGTGAGTTTGATCAAAATTAGCCAAGCGGTTTCTGAGGAGAAGTTGTTTTAAGAAAGGTCAACAACGACGACGACGGACGGACGGACGACGGACGCAGCGTGATCCCAATAGATTACATTGGGCCTTCGGCTCAGGTGATCTAAAAAGTAAGCGCTAGTGCGTGCGTGCGTACTTTCGTGCGTGCGCATATGGTCGTTTTGCAATCATTTAAATTAACATCTAGTATCGTTTTTACTTTAACATTGACTGCATTTAATGGCTTATTTGCATAGTTGTATAACTAGTTGTACATTGAAAATATAGAAAGGTGTTATTCCACTCCCACACCGTAAGTTATGTGATAAAGACAAATAAAGTACCGGTTCTACCCAGGAAAAATGACGTTGTCATCTTCTACAACAAAAGCAAAACCGTCATATACAGCATCGTTAGACCGTATAGAGCTCCTTTCGAATAGAGCTACCTGGGGTGCTTTATCCGGAGCGTTCGTTCGAATAAAACTCCGGGGGAGCTCTATTCGAACGCATGTTCCGAATAAAGCTACTCGGGAGCTTTATTCGAATGAATAAAGCTACTCGGGAGCTTTATTCGAATGGTAGGTGCCTCTGAATTTTTGGGTAGGGACACTAGTTCCGGATAAAGCTCCCCGTGTTAACTAACATGTCTCGCGATTTGATTGTTATAGATAACATTCCCTAAAAATGAGATTTGTTGTTGTTGATGCTGCTGTTGCCGCTCATGATGATGATGATGATGATGACGACAATAATGATTTTGATTAAAATGTTATGATGGTGATGGTTATGAGGATAATAGCTGAGTATAAATTACTACACAAATAAATAAGCTATGAGCCCTTTGGCTCCGACATTGAAGATCGACATTGAATTTTAAACTGGGTTTTAAACTGAGTCAGCTCATAGATCGAAAATCGACATATAACATACGCGAATTTCGAGCTGAGTTTGAATATCGAGATACGTTTGAGATCGAAATTTAACGTACGTGTATAAAAATGCTCGATAATCAAACTCAGCTAGAAATTCACCTTTGGTATACATTGAATTTCGATGTAAGAACCAGCTCGATATTCAAACCCAGCATGAAATTAAATGATCTTCTATGTCAGGGTCAACTTAGCGAACCTTCTACGAGTTGTCTCCTAGTGCGTAAAAATGGAATCAGCAAATATTTTAACTAGGCTTCCCGAAATAAATATTCGTTTCTTGGCCTTACGTATTTCAAGTCGCTGTAGACGATATCAAGCCTTGAAAGAGGGCGGTGACGTTTTGATGTGATGCCGACAAACGTGAGCGGTCTCTCGTGATCACTGCCGTTTAGAATACACAAAATGTATATGTGTGAATATACTGCCAAACAGAATTCAAGGTGCACACCCGCATATGGGCAAAATAGAAATTTACAAAACGAGAATTTTACTGAGCGCACGCACGGACAGTGGTACTACCTAATGCCCGCTAGCGACAATACTTAACGACATTACTTCACCATAATGCCCTGATGTGTTTTAGTAGAAGAGCTCAATACGAATTGACCATGTCAATCATTCGAATAAAGCAACCTGTCTTTTTGAATTTCCAGGTAGCTATATCCGTACGGAAAAATCTCCCTAGGGAGCTCTATCCGAAGGGAGCTCTATTCGGTCCAACGTGGCCTAACATTAGCTAAACATGACGTAAAACACCTCCGGAACAAATAAACAAAGCATACATTCCAAGCAGGTTGAAATTCTTCCCTTATACAGGACAACTACTGGTGTTTCTCATGATGATCCCAGACGATCACACACATATAACAGGTGATGAAACATCAACTTGAAACCAGGAACTCTGGCGTATAGGGCCAGCGCTCTAACCTTTGAGCTGTCCAAGACAAATGACTAGTGTAGGAGGCCATGGTGTCCGCGCCGACCATGGTGTCCGTGGATACTATGGCCTAGGCGTAGGAGGCCATGATGTCCGCAAGGCCATTATGTCCGCAGGGGGCGTCTCAACGTTATGTGATCGAGTGTAAGGCGGTATTATAACGTATTGGGTGGAGACATAATGATTGAATGAGTAAATTGAAATGAACTGAATATTGTTTAACGACTCATTAATACAATCATAGATATACGTACCTGTATATCCATGACACGGTATATGATATTTAGAGCCGCCCCAGAGAGAAAGGAAGGTGAGTGGTAAAATGATGACTAAATAGGGAAATTGAATATAATTGAATTGTATCTTGTTTAACGGCTCACAAACATATTATGGGTTATTTAGAGCCGCCCCAG
This sequence comes from Cyrtodaria siliqua, assembly GCA_037043455.1. NCBI lineage: Eukaryota > Metazoa > Mollusca > Bivalvia > Adapedonta > Hiatellidae > Cyrtodaria > Cyrtodaria siliqua. The sequence goes on from JAWPHD010009493.1 coordinate 4,906, forward strand.
AGAAAGTGGAAGGTGGTATTATAACTTATTGAGTGGTGAAATAATTACTAAATAAGGAATTTGAATATAATTGAATTGGACCTTGTTCGATGGCTCATCAACATAATATAGGTTATTTAGAGCCGCCCCAGAGACAGTTGAAGTTGGTATTATAACTTATTGAATGGAGGAAATTGAATTGAATGTTGTTCAATGGCTCATCAACACATTATAGGTTATTTATAGCCGCCCCAGAGAAAGTGGAAGGTGTATTATAACTTATTGAGTGATGAAATAATGAATTGAATATTGTTTAACGACTCATCAACATATTATAAATTATTTAGAGCCGCCACAGAGAGAGAAAAATGTGGTATTATAACTTATTGAGTAGTGAAATAATGGCTTAATAAGTAAAATGAATTGACATGAAAATTGTTTAACAGCTCATCAACACATAATAGGACATTTAGAGCCGCCACAGAACATCAACATCAATTGATGTATATACCCCCAGAAAGAATGGTATTATAACGCATTGCATGGTGAAATAATGACTGAATAAGAAAATTGAATTTTAGTTGAATCTTATTTAACGGCTTATCAACACTTTACAGGTTAAGTAGAGCCACCCCAAAGCATACACATCAATTGATGTCTATACCTCAGAGAGAGTGGAAAGTCGTATTATAACGTATTGAGTGGTGAGATAATGACTAGATAATGACTAAATAAAGAAATTGAATTGATTGATTGATTGAATTGGATTTTATAGTCGCACCAACAGCTAAGGTTATACGGCGACTTTCCAGCTTCCATTGGTGGAGGAAGACCCCAGGTGCCCCTCCGGGCAATTTTCGTGCACAGGCGGGCACCTGGGTAGAACCACCGACGTTCCACAAGCCAGCTGGATAGCTTCCTCACATAAAGATTCCTAGGCCCCTGAGGGATCGAACCTACAGCGGTGAGGGGCTAGTGATTTCAAGTCAGAGTAACCACTCGGCCACGGACGCACCCCGAAATTGAATTGGATTGAATTTTGTTTAACGGCTCATCAACACATACGTTATTTAGAGTCACCCCAGAGAGAGTCAAACTACACTATTGGGTGTAAACGCACGGAAAAAATCAAGAATCTCATCCTTGAAAAAGAGTATGATAATGGACCTTTGGAAACGGCCGAGCACGACACATACGAAATATTACAGTCTCGGTTTGATTGAGACTGTTCCTGAGCGGTAGTAAAATATGCTATCTACCGCTCACGCCCTCTAGCCCCGGGTTGAGCAGAACTCAATATTCATAAAATCAATAGTACAAAACTTTAACCATCCCGAAGATGGCATGCATATGGCGGTGGACATGGAGTTTACTGCTTCCCCATGTCGTACGGCATATGGTCCCAGTATCTAATAAAATTAAATGCCCCGAAGAGCGAAATAAACATAATGGAATTTAGTTGGGAGCAGCGGTTAAGAAGCCTGCGTATAAAAAGCAGACAACATATCCTATGTGTGATTAAACAATACCCAGAGCCTTTTATCGGCCGGAGTAGAGGAACCACCGAATCAAAAATTAAGTAAGAAAACAAAAGAAATTGAAAATGTACCACCGATAACTAAATATGAGTATCGGGCTCAGCGATCTCCAAAGATCGAATGAATAACAGTACTGATTGCAAGCGCGGTGAGACGTTTTACTGCCGCCACACTGCACAAGCAACGCCACTGTGCTATAAAAATGAGTATGATAATGGACTTATGGAAACTTAAGTCTTAAGTCAGCTAATAGGTGACTTATATAAAGTATATATCAAGTCACTTAATACAAAGAATAATATAAAAAATACTAAGTCACTTAATCTTAAGTCAGCTAAAACCGTTAGTTAACCCCACCCACAGACCTAATAACAAATTATTAATATGTCTGTGCCCCACCCGACTAAACTAATGTGCCAGTGTGCATAACTAAAACATTTATTTGTTTAGATTTTGGTGGAAGTTATTTCCTTTAAGGGTAAACCGTTTTTTTTATCACATAATGAGCTTTCGGATGTAACTTTCTCATGAGAGTCTTTCTTTTAAATAAGTTTGTGGACCACAATCGCCGTTGTCCCTTTAATTCAAGATTCTTTATTAAGTAACGTTAACATTACAATGTTTCTTGTTACGTGATACAATGAATAATATTATATACAACAGTCAGTCATGATAAGTATGTGCATAGACAGCAAAACATGATTTATACGGAAAAGATATACAAACATATATTGAACGTGAGGTTGTACTAAGTATATTGAAAAAAAAATAGAACAATGCAATGTGTATGTATGTACATATATACATATTGAAATATCATGAAGAAGGTTAAAGCATATAGATGTACCAAAGATGGTGTAGTATTTACTTTAAGTGAGATGTACAGTACATTTTCATGACGATTAAGTATGTTTTGTCGAATAATTGTCGCTTGATATACAAATTTACAAAGTTTTGAGATAACAGAAAAACTAACAGACTGCATTAGCTCAATAAATTTAAAAACGCTTGGTCTAACAAAGTAACGTGATTTAATATATTGTTTTCGAATGTCAGTGTATGCTAAACATATACAAATAAAGTGGTATTCGTCTTCTAGATCACCAGAATTACAAATTAAACAGTAGCGTTGATCATGGTCGATTCTGTTAATACCATAACGACCTGTTTCAATCCACAGTTGATGCGAAGACAGTCTTACCTTAGTAAGTGCAATACGAAATTTCTGTGGTATCTAGATAATACTCATAATTGATAGTGGTCTTAAATAGTATGGATGTACACAAAGATCGACCGTTATTTACAGTAGTATACCATGATTGAACAAATTGATCGATTATTCTTTGCTTGAACAAAAGAGGAAAAGTAAGTAAATTAACACCCTCTGGGTTGTTCCATACATCAGAAAAACCGGTATCATTTAACAATGTTTTGACACGAGAAACCCAATTAGTTTTACCCTTATGACAGTCGAATGTTAATGACTTGTACAAATGTTGTAAAATGATATTGTCAGATGTGGTATTATAACTTATTGAGTGGTGAAATAATGACTAAATAAGTAAATTGAATTGACATGAACATTGTTTAACAGCTCATCAACACATAATAGGACATTTAGAGCCGCCACAGAACAGCAACATCAATTGATGTCTATAACGTATTGCATGGTGAAATAATGACTGAATCAGAAAATTTAATTTTTATTGAATCTTATGTAACGGCTCATCAACACTTTACAGGTTAATTAGAGCCACCCCAAAGCATACACATCAATTGATGTCTATTCCTCAGAGAGAGTGGAAAGTCGTATTATAACGTATTGAATGGTGAGATAATGACTAAATAAAGAAATAGAATTGATTGATTGATTGATTGAATTGGATTTTATAGTCGCACCAACAGCTAAGGTCATATGGCGATTTTCAGGCTTCCATTGGTGGAGGAAGACCCCAGATGCCACTCCGGGCAATTTTCGTGCACAGGCGGGCACCTGGGTAGAACCACCGATAGCTTCCTCACATAAAGATTCCTAGGCCGCTGAGGGATCGAACCTACAGCGGTGAGGGGCAAGTGATTTCAAGTCAGAGACGTTAACCACTCGGCCACGGACGCCCCCCGAAATTGAATTGGACTGAATTTTGTTTGACGGCTCATCAACACATATGATATTTAGAGCCACCCCAGAGAGAGAGTGAAACTACACTATTGGGTGTAAACGCACGGAAAAAATGAAGAATCTCATCCTAGGTCTAAAGTCAGCTGATAGGTCACTTATATAAAGTATATATTAAGTCACTTAATATAGTGTATATTAAGTCACTTAATATAAAGAATAATATAAAGAATACTAAGTCACTTAATCTTAAGTCAGCTAAAACCATTAGTTAACCCCACCCGACTAAACTAATGTGCCAGTGTGCATAACTAAAACAATTTTGTTTTTTCAGATTTTGGTGGAAGCTATTTCCTTTAAGGGTAAACCTTCTTTATTATTAAATAATGAGCTTTCGGATGTAACTTTCTCATGAGAGTCTTTCTTTTAAATAAGTTTGTGGACCACAATGGCCGTTGTCCCTTTAATTCTAGATTCAAGATTCTTTATTAAGCAACGTAAACATTACAATGTTTCTTGTTACGTGATACAATGAATAATATTATATACAACAGTCAGTCATGATAAGTATGTGCCTAGACATAAAGGCAATGAGCAAAACATGTTGTATATGGAAAAGATATACAAACATATATTGAACGTGAGGTTGTACTAAGAATATTGAAAAAAAAATAGAACAATGCAATGTGTATGTATGTACATATATACTATCATGAAGAAGGTTAAAGCATATACACTCAAGTGATATGAAAACGCAACACGGGAATTTCCGCTATATATTGTATATACTGAACACTTAATTGCACATAATATTCCAAATTAATCCCAAGATGTTTTTTTGAAAAAGAAAGTTGCAGTTAACTAGAGAAAGGACACAACTGTGATGTTGTAGACGTTTTAATCACACTACACTTTGTAACAAGAACTTCATAAATGTTGAAGTAGCTCTTTGAAAAATTGAGCTAGTTCAGTACTGTATTTAATGTAAATAGTTTGCAAAATGTTGCATCCTAAGTTTGCTCACATGATTGAGCCAAACGCGTACTCTGTGAATAATGAAACAATGAAGGAATACTATTTGCTGTATTATTTGTTGTTTTAGTATTGTTTCCAAAAGGAAAGGTCTTACGTAGCCATGTACCATTCGATTAAAAGCAGCATATTGTACATACAATATATAGCGGAAATTCCCGTGTTGCGTTTTCATATCACTTGAGTGTAGATGTGCAAAAGATGGTGTAGTATTTATCTGAAGTGAGATTTACAGTACATTTTCATGACGAGTTTTGTCGAATAATTGTCGATTGATATACAAATTTACAAAGTTTTGAGATAACAGAAAAACTAACAGACTGCATTAGCTCAATAAATTTAAAAACGCTTGGTCTAACAAAGTAACGTGATTTAATATACTGTTTTCGAATGTCAGTGTATGCTAAACATATACAAATAAAGTGGTATTCGTCTTCTAGATCACCAGAATTACAAATTAAACAGTAGCGTTGATCATGGTCGATTCTGTTAACACCATAACGACCTGTTTCAAACCACAGTTGATGCGAAGACAGTCTTACCTTAGTAAGTGCAATACGAAATTTCTGTGGTATCTAGATAATACTCATAATTGATAGTGGTCTTAAATCGTATGGATGTACACAAAGATCGACCGTTATTTACAGTAGTATACCATGATTGAACAAATTGATCGATTATTCTTTGCCAATTAGTTTTACCCCTATGACAGTCGAATGTTAATGACTTGTACAAATGTTGTAAAATGATATTGTCAGATCTAACAATTTTGCACCAATACTTAACAGTACGGACATATCTATTAACATACATAGGATATCTACATAACTCACCATATATAGCAGCATTACAAGTAGATTGTTTTACATGCAACAGAGAATTAAGGAACTTTAGGTGAATTCTTTCAATTTCTTTACTTTTACTAAATCCCCATATTTCACAAGCATTATTTAATATAGAGCTAACGAAGGCATCAAATAGCTGACATATTGTACTAGGTTTCAGTGAATAGTTACGTATATTAACAAGTAAAGTATTTAGTGCTTTTAAACCTTTACCAGCTCATGTTTCTTGGTTTAAATTATAATTACCTGTATAATTAAAGACGGTACCAAGATAATTGAAATTGTCTAACGTTTCCATTGGTATATTATCGTAAGTCCATTTTTCGTCATTTTTGTTTGGACCTCGTTTTCTAAAAACAACAATTTTCCTTGATTCATTGAACGTAATATTGTAATACGGCACGGGGGTAACACGTATGATTTCGTTGCTACGCATGCATGTGTGCGTGTATGAGAGGGGTGTGGGTCCTGGGTAATACGTATGATTTCGTTGCTACGCATGCATGTGTGCGTGTATGAGAGGGGTGTGGGTCCTGGGTAATACGTATGATTTCGTTGCTACGCATGCATGTGTGCGTGTATGAGAGGGGTGTGGGTCCTGGGTAATACGTATGGTTTCGTTGCTACGCATGCATGTGTGCGTGTATGAGAGGGGTGTGGGTCCTGGGTAATACGTATGATTTCGTTGCTACGCATGCATGTGTGCGTGTATGAGAGGGGTGTGGGTCCTGGGTAATACGTATGATTTCGTTGCTACGCATGCATGTGTGCGTGTATGAGAGGGGTGTGGGTCCTGGGTAATACGTATGATTTCGTTGCTACGCATGCATGTGTGCGTGTATGATTTCGTTGCTACGCATGCATGTGTGCGTGTATGATTTCGTTGCTACGCATGCATGTGTGCGTGTATGATTTCGTTGCTACGCATGCATGTGTGCGTGTATGATTTCGTTGCTACGCATGCATGTGTGCGTGTATGATTTCGTTGCTACACATGCATGTGTGCGTGTATGAGTTTCAGTCATATCACGATGATGTCTGCTTCCAATAAATAAAAACAACAACATATAATTCAAGATATTATAAATGCAATATAGACCCAAATATATTACTCAAATACATTGAAATAATTGGTCGATAAGTTGTAAACGTATGATTTATTTAGTTTCAAGTTTCTGCAAGTGTATATGTGTATGCGTGTGTGTATGAGGGGAGTGTGAATCCATGTTAATACGTATGCTTTCGTTGCTACATAGAGAATATTATGTCAGTGCCTTTTACTATCAAGTTTATTAGGCGAGGCTTAGAAAACGAAGAATGGCGAGGCTCTGCCGAGCTATTGTTCGTTTTCGTGCCGAGCCTAATAAACTTGATAGTAAAAGGCACTGACATAATATTCTATTTATCATGTAGATTATCCACATTTTCTGTATGAATTACTATTATTACCTATTTCTCAGAATGTTACGCTTATGGAGGACGCCGCCATGTTGTTGTTGTTTTTGTTTGTTTTATGACATCCGGCAACGTTACGTGCATGACGTCAGAAAACGTTACGTACAATAAACGTCGAGGGAATCCGCATTGATTTTCTCTATTGGTAAGTGCCAAATAAAGCAAAATGTAATAGGTCACCCCTTTATTTGGCAGAAAAGTGCACATCTGCATGATAAACATGTATGTGTGCGTGTATGAGAGGGGGGTGGGTGGAGTGGGAAATATATAATTATAAACGTTTCCAGTACCATGGTAACGGTGTAGTTGACTATTGTATAGTGTTAGAGAAAATATTTTGAAAATGAGTTGTACTTTCAAGTTAATGATACAATATAACCAAACTACATGCAATTCCTCAAGGTTACATTTGGGATGAGTTTTCATCATTAGATAATAGTTCATGGCGCGGATTTCTTTATTTACACTGTCCCGTTTTATTGGGATGACAGAAGTGTAATTGTGAGGTTTGGTGCACCCTAGAACCTGGTTTAAACCCCCAGCGGCCTTTTTTGCCACTGACCTTTCCATGGCGGTATCACTATTACCAACTCGTTTTGTGTTTGTGACGTCATGTGCCTTTATTCTTTGTTAACATTGCTATTCATGTTTGTGCTTTTGCGTGTTTTGGGGTTTACTGTGTTCTGTGAAATCTGCATTTCCTGGTCGACTTTTATACTTATTTTCATGATGACATCTAAAGAAGTTGTTAAAGGAATTTCTGAATTAAAGAATAAAAAATCTTCAGGTCTAGATGGTTTAAAAAATGAAATGCTAAAATCAGGACAGACCTTCTTAGTACCCTGTATTGTTAAACTTATTAATATGTTTTTGTCACAAGGTATATCCAGGTGATTGGAAGAAAAGGATACATTAATTTAAAACAATTATATAAAAATGATGATCCTGTGGTATATCTATTATGCTTTGTCTTTCTAAATTGTTAAATAGTATATTAAATGACAGGTTACAAATTTAGCGCGATACAAAAGAAATCATTAATAAAGGGCAGACAGGTTTCCAACCAAAGGCTAGAATAACCGATCATATGTTTGTTCTACGTACAATTATAGAAAGCATCAAAGTAATAACGCTAAAGTGTATGTATGCTTTGTTGATTAGGCTTTCAACTCGAGTATTCATTCAGTACTTTTTTTATATAAATAATGTAACTTAGGCATCTCTGGTAACTTTTGTAATGTTATCAAAAATATGTACCACTCAAAGTTTTTGCATGTTCGAATCGGAAATCATCTGACTGATAGCATTGCACAATACGATGGGGTCCGTCAAGGCGATAATCTTAGTCCGAATTTATTTAAGATCTATATAAATGACTTGCCATCTTTGTTTGATGATAGAGATGATCAAGTGGCATTACATGATATTTCTTTTAATTGCTTGATGTATGCAGATGACCTTGTGTTATTATCTACATCTGAATTGGGCTTGCAGTGTTCTCTTAATAAATTACAGACAGATAGTGATACTTATACAAAGAAACAGAGATAGAGCATGTAACAACTTATTTCACCTTTAGTATTGGCGGCGATCTAAAATCTAAAGATCGCCGCCTCTTATTGGAAATGGTATGGTGTTTGTAAATTGCTATGGGTTTTTGACTGTGTTTCATATAGCAGTTGATACCTGTTATTTTACAGAAATAAATAGGGACCCAGTCAAAAATGACTGGACTGGTGTCAAATTATTGTAAAATTATAATTTCAATGCAAAGCGACCATTTCACCTTCGATCGAGCTGCTGAAGTTTGGTAGAGCAGTCCACTTTAATCAACTCGCCGATACACGCTGAGCTATAAATAGCCGATTTTACGGCATCAGAAAAATTTAGTTTAAACATATTTATTTTACATCGATTGCGAAACAAGTTATAGCAACTTAGATTAATCACTCTCGATGGCTTCCTGGGTAGAACCAGTACTAAGCAATGTGGATTAATTATCTTGCTCAAGGATAAATAACCAGGCCGCGGCGAGGATCGAACCCACGACCTCTCGATCTGGAGTTCGGCGCTCTACCACTGGACCACGCACTCCACTACAATTAAATTTAATTGTGGCGAGTTAGGGAAATGATATAACGTCATTCTGAGCCATGACACCACGTCATTGCGGGAAATGACGTTACGATGGATAAGAAGCGCAGTCATGACGCTGAGACATAACTTCCGTTGCTTACACGCAAAATGGACGTGACATAAGTGCTTCGTGAAATCTTTATCTCTTGAAAAGGCCAAGGGGCCGAAATATTGAATAAAAGAGTAACATTACGAAGTTTTAAAATCATATAATTGTAATAGATATAAATGTAATTTAGTTACAAATCTGTTTCCCTTACAAAATGACTCTAAATCCGGCCATATATAATTGTGCGCGGCATGAATTTCAATATGCAAATGCATTGACTCATCAGTTTCATTACGTAATAGTCATTAACGGCCTAATGGGATACCACAGTAAATTGCGTAACATTAATTATCGACACAGCGGGGTAAGAACCACATTTATCATGCAGATATACACTTTTCTGCCTAATAAAGGGGTGACCTAATGTTTGGGGCGCTTGTTTCAGCCAAAGGTTTTCCTGAAGTACCTTGAGCCATTTATTAATACGTACATCAGTTATATATCATTAGAACTGGCATTTTTAGTGGTAAATAAAACTACTTTACTTTCGAAAATCGGTTGAGAAATAAATATTTTACAGCCAAAATATGTTTTTGATGGGGATTTACCTATGTAAATTCCTTGTTGGTGGACAGCAGAAAACTACGAAATTTCAAATAACTTCAGTAATCCTGCATATATTGCTATAAAACTTTCAGGGTGTCTTATTTTACTGATATCCAACCATTTAAAATCATTTTTGGATAACATTTCTAAAAAAACAACATTTTTCAAAATGCTTATGCATTGAAAATTACTCATCAAAAACAGCTTTCGCACATGAAATTGTTATTTCTCAACCGATTTTGAAAAAAATAACGTATTTTTATTTACCACTAAAAATGTCTGTTTCACTGATATTCCACCTATTTTGGTAGTAGATTAATTTTATCTTAAAAGTCCAAAAGCTTTGGCTGAAACAAGGCCCCAAACAATAATACATTTTTCTTTATTAGACGCTGACCAATAAAGCAAATCAATACGGAATCCCACGGCGTTTATTGTACGTAACATTATCTGACGTCATGTACGTAACGTTATCTGGCTTCATAAAACAAACGAAAACAACACCATGGCGGCGTCCTCGATAAGCGTAACATTCTGCAAAATAGATAATAATATTAATTCATACAGAAAATGTGGATAATCTACATGATAAATAGAATATTATGTCAGTACCTTAGAGCCTCGCCATTCTTCGTTTTCTAAGCCCCGCCTAATAAACTTGATAGTAAAAGGCACTGACATAATAGTCTCTATATCACGCAACTGACCGTGGTATAGGCATACAGGAAGTAAATCACTGTGGTATTCATGCCTGGTGTAGTCGAAAGGAGTTCCCAAATAAAATATATAATCCCTAAATTCTTTTGTGATAAAAGGCATTTTTGAGTATTTTAGGCTCATTTTTCTGGCTGAAATGACTTTATTGACTTGTTTGTGATAGCTAAAAAACATTTGCATGGTTGTATGATGATTTTATTTGTCAACTTGACAGTTTTGAAAGTGAAAGTAGAACACATTTAAGAGGTGCCGAATGAATGCAGTTTGTTCACGGTATCAACAAAGATCAGAATTTTATTTTCCTTATATGCCACATGACCCCTACTATTCTCAGCAGTTTTCTAGAGAGGCAGGTCTCATGACTAAGAACATGTAAGTGAATCTTAGTTTGAACTTCATTTTGAAAAATGGCTAACTAGAAAGCTTGGACAATATAGCATTGGACTCAATGGGATTTGATTTACTTCTGGTACACCTATAAGGCGGCGTAATGTGAATATTCATTTTCTCTCGGATTCTTACCTAAACAGTATTTTACTTTTCTCAATGACTACAGCTCCGACAAAAAATACTTCACGGTGTTTTAAAACGCGTTTTGATTTTTTTTGCATGTTTTTTGCCTCGGAAAGCTGTAATTTGGAGTTTCAGATTTTTGAAGTCTTTAAATGATGACCTGGAGAGACATTTTTCAACAAAACTAGGCTTGTTTGTTGTTAACATGTAGATATTTGTATTTGCAATGATAATTCAGCATTATAATTTGCAAAAGTGTAGTTGTATAGGTGTGACACCACCAAATATTTCCCCCTACCCCCTAAGAAAGAAAATGTCAGAGAGTACTGCAGGCAAAGTATGCTGTCCAGTCATAGAAACTTAACTTTTAATCACAAAGCTAGTACCAGACTTGCATTTATGAGTAATTAAGATGTTTATATATGCATGTTGTGCCACCAAATAAAGGTATGATGCCATAAATACACCAAATTGCCTTGTAAATCTGAATTTGGCATGAAAATCAGCATTTTTTCACTTATACAGCACTTGATTTCTTCAGGTTTACTGACTTTTTTAAGCATTTTATCCATTAGACTAAGTACCGATATGCCCAGTGCCATTTTATATAACAGTTAAGATAGGTAAAACTGTGAACATTTTTACAGATTTTTCATCGCTGTCGACTGCACTGTACATTTGTGAAACGCCCATATCTTGATCAATACTCAACCGATTCGCCAGAATGTATGATTTTTTTATTCGCTATATTCTAGGCTTTGCCAGAACAGAGGTTTTTAAAATTCACTCACAATTAGGGGTTCTTATAACATTAGGCGTTTAATGACTATTACGTAATGACACTGATAACAGTCAACATATTTGCATATTAAAATTCATACCGCACATAAGTGTATTTGGCCGGATTTAGATTCCTTTCGTAAGGGAAACAGGTTCCTATCTCGGTTAACACTCCCACTCCACCCACCCCTCTCATGCGCGCACGCATACATGTACATGTGTAGCAACGAACTTTTCCAGGACTCACACTCCCCTTATACATACACGCCACTCTTGTGGCACGCTACACTTGTAGAAACTGAATAAATCAAACGTTTACAACATGTCAATCAATTATTTCAGTGTATTTGGTTAATATATTTGGGTCTATATTACATTTATACTAGGCCAAAAATATAATTATGTTTGTTTCCCCTTCCCGACCCATGCAAAAAAGGGTTGGGTAGGTAGGTAGGTAGGTAAAATAATTTTTTTATTTCATTTCTTTTATTTGAGATCAAAACTGGAATACATGCTACCTATAAGACACATTTAAGACAAAAAAAAAATAAATAAATAAATAAATAAATTGTTCGCCAGTGTCGAAAAAATAATTCGGGTCGCGGCAATTTCGGTGGGTCGGTCGGGAAGGGGAAACAAACATAATTTTATTTTTGGCCCTATCTAGAATTATATTATGTTGTTTTTATTGGAAGCAGACATCGTCGTGATATGATTGAAACATTGTTACATGCGATGTTTACCTCCCCCTCCGCCCACCCCTCTCATACACGCAGAAATGCACGTGTAGCAACGAAATCATACGTGTTACCCCCGTGCCGTATTACAGTTAATGTCATAGATATTATGGTAAATGAATCAAGGATTAAAGGGACAACGGCCAGTGTGCTCCACAAACTTATTTAAAAGCAAAACTCTCATGAGAAAGTTACACCCGAAAGCTCATTATTTAATAATAAAAAAGGTTTACCCTTAATGGAAATAGCTTCAACCAAAATATGAACAAATACATGTTTTAGTTGTGCGTACTGGCACATTAGTTTAGTCGGGTGGAGCTGAACGGTTTTAGCTAAGAATCCGCTGTCAATACTTAGGATGAGATTCTTGATTTATTCCCAGCATTTACGCCTAATAGTGTAGTTTGACTCTCTCTGGGGTGGCTGTAAATAACATGTAATGTGTTGATGAATCGTTAAATAAAATTCAGTTCAATTTCCTTATTAGTCATTGTCACACCACTCAATACGTTATAATATCACTTTCCACTCTCTCTGGGGTATAGATATCAATTGATTTGTACGCTCTGGGGCGGCTCTAAATAACCTGGAATGTGTCAATGAGCCGTTAAACAAGATTCAATTAAAATTCAGTTGTCTAATTAAGTCATTGTTTCACCATGCAGTACGTTATAACACCTCTTTACTCGCTCTCTGGGGGTAAAGACATCCATGTCCATGCTCTCTGGGGCGGCTCTAAATGTCCTTTCATGTGCTGATGAGCCGTTAAACAATTTTCAATTCAATCCAATTTACTTATTTAGTCATTATTTCACCACTCATTAAGTTATACTATCACATTCCCATCTCTCTGGGGCGGTTCTAAATAACTTATAATGTGTTGATGAGCCTTTAAACAAGAGTCAATTCAATTTCCCCCCACTTAATAAGTTAATCATTATTTAACCACTCAATAAGTTATAATAACACATTCCCCTCTCTCTGGGGCGGCTCTAAATAACCTATAATGTGTTGATGAGTCATTAAACAATATTACATTTAATTCAGTTTTTATGTTTAGTCATTATTTCACCACTCAATAAGTTATAATACCACCTTCCACCTTCTCTGGGGCGGCTCTAGATTACACATAAAGTGTTGATGAGCCTTGAACAATATGCAATTCAATTCAATTTCCCCCATTCAATAAGTTATAATACCAACCTCAACTTTCTCTGGGGCGGCTCTAAATAACCTATAATATGTTGATGAGCCGTAAATAAGATTCAATTCAATTAATTTTCCTATTAAGTCATTATTTCACCACTCACTAAACTTTAATACCACCTTTATCTCCTCTGGCTCTAAAACCCTATACTGTGCTAATGAGCCATTAAACAGGATTCAATTCAATTCAGTTTATTCATTCAGTCATTATATGTCTCCACACAATACGTTATAATACCCCTTACAGTCGATAACATAACGTTGAGACGCCCCCTGTGGATACAATGACCTTGCGGACACCATGACCTCCTACGCATAGACCGGACACCATGGTCTCCTACGACTTCGCCATATACCTGTACCCTGTTACATACACCTCTACCAGACTGAAATTCGGTCGTCTCTGAATTTCGAGTGTTTCTCATGATGATCCCATCCCGGACAAGGCCCCCAGATAAAGATCCCATTCCGGACAAGCCCCCAGATACAGATCTCATCCCGGACAAGGCCCCAGATACACTGAACACAATTCCTACTTAACTAATTGTCTTACTTTAAATATATTTTAGAATAGTTGTATGAACAGTATTTTATTTAGATCAATAATAGTTTGTAAACTATTTAAGGGGGCGTCCGTGGCCGAGTGGTTAACGTCTCTGACTTGAAATCACTTGCCCCTCACCGCTGTAGGTTCGATCCCTCAGGGGCCTAGGTATCTTTATGTGAGGAAGCTATCCAGCTGGCTTGCGGAACGTCGGTGGTTCTACCCAGGTGCCCGCCCGTGCACGAAAATTGCCCGGAGGGGCACCTGGGGTCTTCCTCCACCAATGGAAGCTGGAGAGTCGCCATATGACCTTAGCTGTTGGTGCGACTATAAAATCCAATTCAATTCAATTCAATTGTAAACTATTTAGGTTTGTTTAAATAGTTACATCTTTGGAGAGCTATTCTCCCTTTATAAGAAAACATGATACGTGCTGATAATATACGTAACATGAATGGAAGTTCGCATACAGATATAAACTTCTTCAAATTGGTAGGAAATAATATTTAAAAAAACAACAACATAAAAGTTTGATCCATTTATTGCCGATGTTCCGTCTACAATACAATGAAACATTGATACTCTTAAATTACTTCCAGTTTAATTTAATATCGTTTGAAATTCAAATAATTTAATTAGGCGTTACCATTAAATAATTTGAAAATTTCTTTTGCAAACGCGTTTGTAGTGGTAATGCTAATAAAACATGATGTCAAAATAATTTTAGTTGGTATATTTTAGAATTGGGAACATCGAAAGCTACCCAGTTGTATAAGTGTTATAACATTTCTAGGATAACGCGACGACTTGAAAGCTTTAAAATGTGTTCATGTCATCACATAGCAGACGATTTAAACTCGTTATTTTTCAGTTTAACTGTAACTCTAATCAAGCGTGAAATACATAAAACAATGAGATATCATTGACATATTTAGAAATTTTGATTAGTATGTAACAGGTGGTAAAAAACAAACTATTTTTTCCCTGTTTTTGACTGCTGCTCCCTCACCCAGCAGACGTTTACCGTTGCTTATTGATACAATAACTTCTATATATATGACTTTCTATATAAATTATGTTTTATACTATCAGTGCCTACTCGTCTATTGTATGAACAATTGTTAAATGGCGCCCGTTAACTTTGTAAAATTATACCTAAAAACTTTGAAAATTATTTAATTTTAACGAGCCTTTTGGATGATTAATTATTAATGGTGGTAAATGAAACGCCATAAATGTCCTGTGATTTTATCTTTACGCCGTCTATAAACTGTATTACGTTATGCAATTTCATCTTGACGCTTTTCGCAATTCATACTGAAAGAAAACGAAACGCGACACGGGAATTTCCGCTATATATTGTATATACTGCACACTTAATTCCATATATATTCCAAGGAAATCCCATTGATGTTTTGTAGAAAAAAAAAGTATTTAAGCAAGTATCTAAATATGATCCTTTTTAGTCATAATCCCCAATTATGAACCTTTTAATTTTGTGAAAGAAATGTACAATAAGGAAGAAAATACCTAAACTGGCGGAATAGATCAAATGCCCAAAGAAAATACATCAAATATTACCATAGGAAATGTAAGGAATGATAGACGGTTATATATTGACGAACAAAACCGTAATTTCCATTTTAAGTTTAGTGTAACCTATTTTACACTCTATGCTGTTCAATATGACAGAGTCAAAATTTTCAGATACCGAGCCCATCGTCCTATCAAAATTACAACTTATAAGTTTTCAATTCAGAATGGTCGTAATTCCAGTAAAAGTTCAACCTTTTCATGCATTAGTAGCGGATCCGTTGCACCACCCAAATCGGATGGCACCAGAATCCCCCACCCCTTCCCCTCAGAAAAAATTTGGCTGCGGACTGAAAAAATAACCTGTGCATACTATTAAATGTGTTGTATTGCTCGCCATTTTTGGTAATAAATGGGGACATCGCCTTCAATTATTCAAGATCTATAACCTGACCATTTATTGTTCTACGTACAGTTGCAAAGTACACTACACAGCTCGATACAAAATAGTTGTGAAGTGCGGACTTCCACTGCAACGCACTAGGCAACTTCTGCAACACTTTGTAGTTGAGAAGTGCGGCATACTGTAGCAACGCACTTTGCAACTTGTGACACACTTCGTAAATATAAATATTTTTATATAAATTGAGGCCCGCTCTTAGTTTTTTTATTTGTATAGCATTGCTATATTGAGGGTAAGAATATTTTAACAACACTTTGTAATTACTTAAATTAAGAAATATATACAAAACTTATCTGGTATTTCTTAATTGTTTTTAGACCAAAAATCAGAGCACAACACAATAAATATACAACATTCTTTAATGTGTCAGTATGTGTACTGGTCACAAATGCTTTATTTGTTGGGCCTCATAATCTGAAGAAAATTTGAATATCACACTTTGCTAATGAAATTGTATAGCTAACAGTGATTTACAGTTACCTATAGAAATTCTCTCTCCCCCCAACCCCCACCCCAACCCCACTCTCCTCCACCAAATACAATAGGCTCGAAATATGTCCTTAAGTGAAGCAATTCCGAAGCAAATGCAGGTCGGGTGTCATGCACGCACCCAATCCACCCCAATCCCCGTTCACACGCGATTTCTTTTCTACTAGCAATTTCCTGCGTTTTAATGCATTTTCCCAGACAATATTTTCAATTTTAAGCAATACATTTTTTGTCAATGAT
Organism: Cyrtodaria siliqua; assembly: GCA_037043455.1. Lineage (NCBI taxonomy): Eukaryota > Metazoa > Mollusca > Bivalvia > Adapedonta > Hiatellidae > Cyrtodaria > Cyrtodaria siliqua. The sequence continues at coordinate 21,884 of JAWPHD010009493.1, forward strand.
TGATTATTTATTGACGTTCAAGTTATTTATATGCAAAGTATGTACATTTCCAAATTTTAAATGAGGCAACTGCCTCGATGTGTCTCAGCGTAGGGCCTGCGTGTGGTCAGCAGAACATATAAATGCGCAAGAATGCACGTGTACTTTGTGCTACATATTATTTAAAAGAAGACACGGCAATCCTGATTCTTTAAAAAGTCGCGGCGTCCCGTAAGTGTTCTACATAACATTTGTTTAATCATTAATATTGATTATAGGAATACTATAAAATAAATTGTTTTTGCTTATTACAATTTGTTGATTAAATTCCACCAATAATATATTTAAACCAATGATACAATAACGAAGAAAAACGGAAATTAACTTGATAAAAACGTCAAGATTGCCGTGTGTCCCTTTAAAGTCTGAACTAATTACCGGCCACAATAATTAGTTCAGACTTTAAAGGGACACACGGCAATCTTGAAGTTTTTATCAAGTTAATTTCCGTTTTTCTTCGTTATTGTATCATTGGTTTAAAAATATTATTGGTGGAATTCAATCAACCATAATCACACTGATTTCGTGCATACAACACGTTATGGATATATCATTGATATTCTCGTGTTTTTATGTGAAGCGTAAATTATACCATAGTTTGGTGACCTTTCTCTTTGCATTAACTGCACGAGACGAAGTCGAGTGTGGTTAGTGCAAAAAGGAAGGTCACCAAACTATGGTATAATTTACGCTACACATAAAAACACGAGAATATCTATGATATATCTGTTTTAACCTATTGCATTAAAAAAAATCTTCGTCTCGTGCAGTTAATGCAAAGTGAAAGGTTACCAAACTTCACATAAAAACACGAGAATATCTATGATATATCTGTTTTAACCTATTGCATTAAAAAAAATCTTCGTCTCGTGCAGTTAATGCAAAGCGAAAGGTCACCAAACTATGGTATAATTTACGCTTCACATAAAAACACGAGAATATCTATGATATATCTGTGTTAACCTATTGCATTAAAAAAATCATAAGCATGTTATATACAAGCTGACCTGAAAATTATACCATAGTAAACCATGGTATAATTTTGGATTATTGTGAAATAGTCCGTAATGCAATTTATATAGCAACTACATAGCAGCTGTGGGTGTGATTATGGTTATGGATTAGAGTATTTTTTTGGCCACGTACACACGTCTGGTGGTGTCATTGGTTGAATTTGTATTTGTTGCGTGACGTTGCTAGTTGTGTATTTTATTCATGTGGAACATTATGTCAGGTGTTTAGGACAGTTTTATACATTTATTAGCTCGACTATTCGAAGAATAAGAGAGTTTATGCAATCACCCCGGCGTCGGCGTCCCACATCAAGGTTTGCGTGTAAGCTGTTATCTCTTATTTCTTTCTTATCCTAGCACAATCAAATTTGGCCGAGGGCATCCTTATAGCATTATCTTAAGGACTGCATAAGCAAGTTTGGCTCCTGCAACCCAAGGGCTGCCATGGAACCAAAATTATGATAGCTTATAAAATGTGTCCCATGGTGCGTGTAAGCTGTGTATCTCTTACATTTCTTACCCTAACACAACCAAATTTGACCATTAGCTCCTTATAGCATTATCTGAAGGGCTGCTTAAGTAATTTTGGTTCCTGTAATCCCTAGGCTCCCATTAAACCCAAATTGTGTTTGTTTCACATCAAATTTTGCGTGTAAGCTGTGTTTACAGGTCTATATCTCTTACATTTCTTGTCCTAGCTGAACTAAATTTAGGAACTGGTTTCCTTATAGTATGTTATAAAGGGTTGGGTAAGTAATTTTGTCTTCTGCAAATTCTAAGCTCCCATGGAACCCAAATTGTGATGGCCCATAAAATGTGCAATAAAGGCAGATCTAGGTTTGCATATAAGCATGTATATATCTATAATTTGGTTTGGGATTTCTTATAGCATATACCACTATTGCACTGAAAATGTAAGTTTATAACCTGCACGTTATTGACATTTTGAGCAAACTATTTTTGAAAGTTAGGATTATGTTCTTGTGAACTTCTTCTATTTGGTTTGAAATAATATCATTTTAACTCAAATTCAAAACATGGCGGTTACTTCCTGTTTGGTCAGTGTGTGGACAAAAGAGCAGGCAACCCGGTGCCTGCATGCTTTTTATGGTGCCCTAACTGTTTCTGGTGCATTGCAGGATGCATCATTATGACATTATGTCCAGCAATGTCTTATTTACTGAGATTTTACTGTCTGTCTACTGATACTGTATCACCCTCTTTCCGACAAAGAGTATGTGCCGATTTTCCGGGTAGAACCAGGACTAAGTAATGTGGATTAATTACCTTCCTCAAAGATGAAAATGAGGTTAACGGTCAACTCACACATGGTTTATATTTAAACTAACACGTGTAAGATCCCCTCAAACCCTTTTAAGATATCCAATTTTAAATATTTCTATTGTTCAAGGGGACATACTCCCTAAAAATAGTTTGGGGTGAAACTAGAGCAAGATTGCTGAGTGTCACATACGTGTCCGTTCTTTACTATGGCAAACTGTTTTATCCCCCAGTGAAGAAAAAAATGATTTATTCTTGTCTTATTTTGTCGATTATACTCCGGACATTGTTAGCAATATTTATAGCACAGGGCGTATCGTAATATTATTAAAAGCCATAACCGTCAAAATGTGGATATTTACAAACCATTCAATGTCAGGTCATTTAATTCAACATGAAGTCATTTGATGACGTACATATTGATTCGATGCGACGTGTAAACTCTGTTCATTCGTTGCAAAATGAATTGATACGGTTCGAAGTGAAATGATACGGTGTAAAATTTCAAACCATACGACGCAAATAGAAATCATTAAGTGCAATGACAAACCATTTGACAAAAACACTAATGCAATACAATCAAATACAAGTCGGTACGATGAAAACTTAAACGATTCATCAAAAAATGTGAAGTGATACACAACAAAGTAAATCAGCAATATGACTCAGTTTAACGCAAACACATTTAGTCTGGTGGTAAGTAAAATGATCGGGCGAAAACAAAGTCAGTGCAATGCAAACGCAATCCGTTCGACAGAAACTGATTTCATTACGTGCAAAGTGAAACGGTGCGACATATGACGGCGATATTTGCCACATCACTTACAGGGTTATTTCCCCTACATAATTACTGACCACATGATAAATCAAAGTGCTGAAAGTACTGAGAATGCAAGGTTTGATAGGAAAGACTGTATGAATATTTGCAAATATGGTCGAATGTCCATAAATTTGACATATTTTTAGTCAACTTGGCGATCTTGGGCGACCTACCAAAATCTTAGAGGGTCAATCCATTCAAAATATATTGTGAGCAATTGTCATTAAACTGTTTCAAATCTAGACTAGAATATTATTTTATAAAATTGCTGATGGATAGACAGATTTGAGTTTTATGGCCAAACTGTCACTCAAGATGACCTCCATGTCTAAAATTATGTCATTTACAGAGTCGCGTGTATTAAGTAGTCTTCCGGGAACAATATGCACAAGAGGGCCTGTATCACTCTACTGGCTTGAATAGACTAAGGCCTACCGGAAAACAGTTTTTTAAAAAATCAAAGGCTATAACTCTGATTTGTCTAGAATGACGCAACTGGTTTTGAACTTGTCCAAGTTCAGTGGCGTAACCAAGAAAACATAGGGATGTTGTTTTAAACATATTTATTTTACATCGATTGCGAAACAAGTTCTTGCAACTTAGATTAATCACTCTCGATGGCTTCCTGGGTAGAACCAGTACTAAGCAATGTGGATTAAGTATCTTACTCAAGGATAAATAACGTGGCCGTGACGGAGGATCGAACCCACGACCTCTCGATCAGGAGTTCGGCGCTCTACCACTGGACCACGCACTCCACATAGGGATGTTGAATCAACGCGTAGTGCCTCTTGTTAAGTTATTTGTTCCTGCAGCAGAAGACGTTTTCTAGGTTACGCCACTGAACTTGTACAAGTTCAAAACTAGACACATCAGAGTTATAGCCTTTGATTTTTAAAAAAACAACTGTTTTCCGGTAGGCCTCAGACTATTCAAGCCAGTAGAGTGATACAGGCCCTCTTGTGCATCTTGTTCTCGGAAGACTACTTAATACACGCAACTCTGTGTAAATGACATAGAGGTCATCTTGAGTGATAGTTTGGCCATAAAATACAAATCTGTCTATCCATCAGCAATTTCATAAAATATGTTCTAGTCTAGATTTGAAACAGTTTAATGACAATAGATCACAATATATTTGGAATGGCCAAGATCGCCAAGTTGGCTAAAACTATGTCAAATTTATGGAAATTCGATCATATTTGCAAATATTTATACAGTCTTTCCTATCAAACCTTGCATTCTCAGTACTTTCAGTAATTATGTAGGGGAAATAACCCTGCAAGTGATATGGCAAATATCGCCGCCAGATGTCGCACCGTTTCACTTTGCACGTAATTCAGTTTCTGTCGAACGGATTGCGTTTGCATTGCACCGAATTTGTTTTCGCCCGATCATTTTACTTACCACCAGACTAAATGTGTTTGCGTTAAACTGATTCATATTGCATCATGCTGATTTGCTTTGTTCTGTATCACTTCACATTTTCCGATGAATCGTTTAAGTTTTCATCGTACCGACTTGTATTTGATTGTCAAATGTATAGGCCAAAGTGTTTTGCGGCGTGTGTTTAAACATAAATCGATTGTATTACTTTTAACGTTGCAACAACGCTCATGCAGACAACTCACATAGACAGAACTTGATGAAAGCGGGTGGGCCAGCACTGAAAGACATACCTGTAGTTAGCTAACAGTCTTGCGAAAGCTCTTTAAGGCGCTAACCATTACAGACATAAACGTTTGCTCTTCATGCGACCTCGATACGAATGTATATGATGTGGATGGAGCTATGAAGTTTATAACGAATTGCTAATCGACAGTTTAAATTAGATATATTCTTATTAAAATAATCATTTCATATTCATTGCTCACATAGTTTGCGCGATTTGTTTTACTTTAAAATATCTGTTTCTAATCTGTCTTCTTTAGACAATAGAAGATGAATTCAACACCTGAGATATTCAAAATAATCGTAGTTGTTAAAGTAGCAGCAGAAAACCACACACAATAGAACGTGCCTAAGCTTTAGCAGCAGCAGCAGCAGCAGCAGCAGCAGCAGCAGCAGCAACAGCAGTGATAACAACAGTTTCATTAGATTTATAATGTTCTGCAAAGGAATAATATCAACAAGAACAGTTGTATTAGCAGCAACAACACCAGTTACTGTATAAGCTGCAACAACAATACCAGTCTCTGTATAAGCTGCGTCAGCAACAACAATAACAGTAGCTGTATAAGCTGCGTGAGCAACAACAATACCAGTATCTGTATAAGCTGCGTCAGTAACAACAATACCAGTATATGTATAAGCTGCGTAAGCAACAACAAAAACAGTAGCTGTATAAGCTGCTCCAGCAACAACAACAACAACAGTAGCAGTATAAGCTGCGTCAGCTACAACAACTACAGTAGATGCATAAGCTGCATCAACAACAACAACAACTACAATAGCTGTATAAGCTGCGTCAGCAACAACAACTGCAGTAGCTGTATAATCTGCGTCAGCAATAACAACATCAACAACAACATCAACAACAATAGCTGTATAAGCTGCGTCAGCGACAACAACAACAACAGTAGCTGTATAAGCTGCGTCAGCAACAACAACTACAGTAGATGTATAAGCTGCATCAACAACAACAACAACTACAATAGCTGTATAAGCTGCGTCAGCAACAACAACTGCAGTAGCTGTATAATCTGCGTCAGCAATAACAACATCAACAACAACATCAACAACAATAGCTGTATAAGCTGCGTCAGCGACAACAACAACAACAGTAGCTGTATAAGCTGCGTCAGCAACAACAACTACAGTAGATGTATAAGCTGCATCAACAACAACAACAACTACAATAGCTGTATAAGCTGCGTCAGCAACAACAACTGCAGTAGCTGTATAATCTGCGTCAGCAATAACAACATCAACAACAATAGCTGTATAAGCTGCGTCAGCAACAACAACTACAGTAGATGTATAAGCTGCGTCAACAACAACAACAACAACTTCAATAGCTGTATAAGCTGCGTCAGAAACAACAATAACATTAGCTGTATAAGCTGCGTAAGCAACAACAATACCAGTATATGTATAAGCTGCGTCAGTAACAACAATACCAGAATCTGTATAAGCTCCGTAAGCAACAACAACAACAGTAGCTGTATAAGCTGCGTCAGCAACAACAACAACAACAGTAGCTGTATAAGCTGCGTCAGCAACAACAACTACAGTAGATGTATAAGCTGCGTCAACAACAACAACAACAACAACTACAATAGCTGTATAAGCTGCGTCAGCAACAACAATAACAGTAGCTGTATAAGCTGCGTAAGCAACAACAATACCAGTATATGTATAAGCTGCGTCAGTAACAACAATACCAGTATCTGTATAAGCTCCATACGCAACAGCAAAAACAGTAGCTGTATAAGCTGCGTCAGCAACAACAACAACAACAGTAGCAGTATAAGCTGCGTCAGCTACAACAACTACAGTAGATGTATAAGCTGCATCAACAACAACAACAACTACAATAGCTGTATAAGCTGCGTCAGCAACAACAACTGCAGTAGCTGTATAATCTGCGTCAGCAATAACAACATCAACAACAATAGCTGTATAAGCTGCGTCAGCAACAACAACAACAACAGTAGCTGTATAAGCTGCGTCAGCAACAACAACTACAGTAGATGTATAAGCTGCATCAACAACAACAACAACTACAAGAGCTGTATAAGCTGCGTCAGCAACAACAACTGCAGTAGCTGTATAATCTGCGTCAGCAATAACAACATCAACAACAATAGCTGTATAAGCTGCGTCAGCAACAACAACTACAGTAGCTGTATAAGCTGCGTCAGCAACAACAACTGCAGTAGCTGTATAATCTGCGTCAGCAATAACAACATCAACAACAGTAGCTGTATACGCTATGTAAGCAACATCAATAACAGCAGCTGTATAAGCTGCGTCAGCAACAACAATAACAGAAACTATATTAGCTGCACATGCTACAACAACACCAGTAGCTGTATAAGCTACACCAGGGAAAGCAGCAGCAGCAACAACAATAACAGAAACTGTGTAAGCGCCATCAGCGAAAACAACAATAACTGTATACGCTGCAACTACAACAACTACATTAGCTGTATAAGCTCCATCAACAGCAACAGTTAACCGAATATTTGTATTGTCTGCAGCAGTAACAACAACAACTGTATGTCTTTCGAAATGTATAAAATAGAAAAACAAACTATTTCCAGCAAATATGGAAAATGAAAAGCAGGACTTTTTCTAGCACAAACAACAGTTACACGACCCCAACCCCCAACCCCCGCTCACACACACACACACACATACACACACACACCATATGTTTAATAATAACTATTCAGGATTCGCCTTTTCCATTTCCTCCAGTGGTAAGGTATTCCACACCTCTACGAAATAAGCCATCTTCGTGACAGAATTACTCTCTCTAGATACACCGCTTTTAGGTAAGGTATTCCACACCTCCACGAAATAAGCCATCTTCGTGATAGAATTACTCTCTCTAAATACACCGCTTTTTAAGTCAAAACGAAAAGAGCCAAATCAAAAACGCCCATTAAAAATGAATATGAAATATAACTAGATGTCGTAGAGCCGGGTAACGCATCTTTTGGCATTATTGAAAAGGACGGCAAAGTTTTCCCGACATTTTCACGTTCTTTCAAAACTGAAGGTAAAATACTCGCGGTTGTGAATCCACGCGACCTTTTAATCGGTTTCCAGGCGAAACAAAATTCAACAATGTGCTGGATTCAGGTATGTTTTGGTTTCATAACGATCCTAATATTTGAAGAATTTTGTAGAACTAAAGCGCACATACCATTACAAGTGAGCTCTTCCCTCGTTCGCAATAGGTAATTAGATTTCTCCAGTACCTTCTGAGATATCTCTCCCAAATGAAAATGACCATATACTTTCTTTCATTTCCAAGAACTTTGGGAGGGCTGAAGGCTCAGTGAACAATTAAAGTAAGTGTAAGGATGCTTCATTTCAGTTCAGTCATTATGAAAACGGGCATACATGGGACCTTTTATTGTATCCCTTTCTGTTGCTATTGACTCATATTAAAAAAACAGCTTACGTTTTCGAAAAAAGTGATAAAAATGTTTTGAATAAATGACAGGTGAGAATGTTTAATTTGTGTTGATTAGAGTCAGCTTCGAATGAGTCTGATAACCAAGAGACGTGTTGTATACTCATGATAACAGTGATCTTGGTCAAAGGTGAATGCATTTGATTTCGAAAAAGTGCATGATAATGCATTGCTGGGTAGAACCAGTACTGTATACCTCCCGCCATACATCGATTCTTACGGATGGCGGAAAGTGTACAGTACAGGTTCTACTCTGGAAATGTGGGTGGGTGGTCTGCCTCCACCAAAACAAAATTAAACTCGACCGTTATATATAACCTTACATGTGTTGAAAATTACGTAAAGCACCATACAAACAAACAAACCTACACGCATTGCTTTCTTTGAATCATGTTCGTTGACTTCAGTGTGGAAGGCTGTCTATTCAGAACATAAACGTATGCCATGTCGATTTAAAAAAATATATATATATATAAACAGATGAACTATCCTGTATAGTGAAATACTACATACATTGTATCTATATTATACTCATTTTCATACAGATTTTTGCATCTACCTGTACCAGCATACGGGTGTGAGTATGAAAGACAGGAATACACCATAGTAACCTTTTATATTATTAATATTGGCCGATGGTGCTATCTTGTGGTAACACGTCGGACTCGTGATTTTGCGAGTATCCCTGATGTGACACGATAGTAACTTGACTGTAACTGACTTTTACCGAAGGACGAAACCGTTTACCCGGCGACTCGTGTATCAGTTAATACATACTGTAAAGGGAATCCATTAGAAGCCATAAACACAAACACGAGAGAAAAGTAGCAGACTGGGATTCATTGAATCTTTTCATGAAAATAATATAAGATGTAATACCTCTCACGCCCACTAGTACTATCCTAAGTGGTATTTAAATGTAAAACCACAACGATTGAGTTGTATGGTCACAAAGGACTAGTAAGAAATAACACTACTGATTTGAATTCGGGCAGACGTTTTACAGCCGCCACACAGCACTAAACAAACGTTAGCGTGAACGTCGATGAATTTGTCTGTATATCTGACATCAAATAGTTTCAAGTGGTTAGTCTTAATAGACTAGACTTTCTGGCATACCGGACGAGGATATCCGTCATTTTACCGGTTCTAGATTATAAGGTATCCGGTGAAGATAGGGAATTCCATCCCAAGGTATAAGTGTTTTTATCGGAACCGAGGCTCTGTCAAGGATCCGATTAAAACACTTATTCCGAGGGTTGGAATTCTCTATCTGAACCGAATACCCATGATAGATTCTTTTTCTTGCATATCACAGACATGTTGCGCGCTGAGGCCGCCAGCTACTAACGTTTTGCATGTCTTCCTGCATACCTGGATGTTGGCGCGCGTGAATTTTATCTGGATCCTAGAATGGAAATGATAAAATTCACGCACACCGGAATGCAAGAAATTTCCATCTCACCCTAGCGTCAAGATAAAATTCACGCGCACCAACATGCAAAACGTTAGTGGCTTGTGGCGTCAACGCACAACATGTCTCTGATAGATTCCAACCCGAGGTATAAGTGTTTTTATCGGAACCAGGACACGTTTATATTACATCTATCTACAGTCCCTGTCGGAACAGATGCTCTGCCGAGGTTCCGATTAAAACACTTATACCGAGGGTAGGAATTCCCTACCTGAACCGAATACCTATGAAAGATTCCTTTTCTTGCATAATCTTCACCGGATATCCATGAAATATTCTTATATTCTTGCATACCGGACAAGGATATCCGTCATTTGGGTTGGAATTCCCTATCTGAACCGAATACCCATGATAGATTCTTTTTCTTCATATCAGAGACATGTTGTACGTTGACGCCGCCAGCTACTAACGTTTTATATATTTTCCTGCATACCGGATGTTGGCGCGCGTGAATTTTATCTCGACCCTAGGGTGAGATGGAAGTTTCTTGCATACCGGACAAGGATATCCGTCATTTTACCGGGGCTAGATATTTCCATCTCACCCTAGGGTCGAGATAACATTCACGCGCGCCAACATCCGGTATGCAGGAAAACATGCAAAACGTCAATAGCTGGCGGCGTCAACGCACAACATTTCTCTGATATGCAAGAAAAAGAATATATCATGTGTATTCGGTTCAGATAGGGAATTCCAACCCTTCGTTTGACTAGTTTAGTGAATAAATAATTAACTTTTCACAGACATATGGCTATCTGCACTGCTATCTTCTCCGAGGTGGAATGATATCGTAATGATTCCGTCCGTCCGTCCGTGCGTACGTCCGTCGCGTATAATTTAGTGTTCGCTGTACATGAAGTGTTTTGAAATAATTTGGCACAAATGATAGCCTTAACCAGACGACGTTCAGAGCGCAACACCTGGGTTTGCAGATAAAAATCCAAAGTCGCACGTAGAGGTCAAAGATGTCAAAAGTCCCCAATATCTCAATGTTAAAGAATATATTCTTTTACGCTTCATACTTTTTACGTACATTGAAGCATTTTTAAATAACTTTGAATAATTGTTCACCGTCTCAAGACAAATGACAGAACACAAACCCGGGTGTGCTGATTTACAGCCAAGGTCACACTGAGAGGATCATCATTTCACATCCCTATCCTTATAAAGCTGCCCCTAATATGCTTAAAGTAAGGCTCACTTGAGAGTGCGCCCGTCTACAAAACGGCTCATCGTGAACACATGAAACTTCACAATATTTGAGATATTATCTTGTTGTTCTTTTTGTTCAAATAGGTCGGAAGGTGGTTAACAAATGGTCACACGAATATCCGAAGACCAAATCATCACTGGTAATGTACCGGCCGGGAATCGAATCACTGCCATTAGGACATTATTATCAGAAGTAAATCAATTTTTGTAAGTATATATGTTAAGCGTACACAGTTATTCTTAAAACCATAAAACAAAACAATGTATATGTATAAAAGAAAAATATAAATACCAGACACAACATTAAACATTAAACACACATTAAACTTATCACAGTAATATCATAATACACATTTATTATACAAGAAATCATACATTTCAAGTATACTACTGTCCCTTTCCTGAAGATGGCTGTAGTAAATATACTGAAAAGCAAAAGAAACGCAAAACGGGAATTTCCGCTATATATTGTATGTACAATATGCTGCTTTATGGCTACGTAAGACATTTCCTTTCGGAAAAAAATACTAAAACAACACATAATACAGAAAATAGTATTCCTTCAAATTTTCATTATTGACAGAGTACGCGTTTGGCTCAAGCATGTGAGCAAATTTAGGATGCAACATTTTGCAAACTCTTTACGTTAAATACAGTACTGAACTGGCTCAGTTTTTCAAATAGGAACTTCAACATTTATGCTTTTTTTTACAAGGTGTAGTGTGATTAAAACGTCTACAACATCACAGTTGTGTCCTCTAATTAACTGCAACGTTTTTTTGCAAAACATCTGAATATTATGTAGAATTAAGTGTGCAGTATATACAATATATAGCGGAAATTCCCGAGTTGCGTTTCTTTTGCGTTTCAGTATATACTTAATATTTATATTTAATTATATAATATTTATTTATATTTTCTTATAAATTGTCTTGTATAAAACTGATATACTGATAATATTGACATATAAGACGATGTGTACCAAATTGCCCCTACAGGTGTAACACTTATGGGGCAAAGAACGGGCCAATGTGTTTTAGTTAAGTCCATTTTTAAATGTTTAGTTTAATAAACATATTTATTTTACATCGATTGCGAAACAAGTTATTGCAGCTTAGTTTAATCACTCTCGATGGCTTCCTGGGTAGAACCAGTACTAAGCAATGTGGATTAATTATCTTGCTCAAGGATGAATAACGTGGCCGCGGCGAGGATCGAACCCACGACCTCTCGATTCTGAGTTCGGCGCTCTACCACTGGACCACGAACCCAACTATTTTTAAATAATGATATTTTCAAATCTTTCATACAGTCTTTTGTTTTTTGAAGGTCTATAAAAATGCGACCTTGTACGATCTTTCGGAAAATGTACATTAAAAAAAGTGAATTATTTGAAAAATGTAACATCTCGCTCCGGTCTCCCCTATTCGATTCAGATAGGGAATTCTAACCCTCGGTTTAAGTGTTTTAATCGGAACCGGCAGAGCCTCGGCCTCGGTTCCGATAAAAACAAAAACACATACCTCGGGTTGGAATTCCCTATCTTTACCGGATAGCCATGAACGATTCTTATATTCCATAACCCATGTAAAACGTGGATAACCTTTTCTTGCATACCGGACAAGGATATCCGTCATTTTACCGGGGCTAGATATTTCCATCTCACCCTAGGGTCGAGATAAAATTCACGCGCGCCAACATCCGGTATGCAGGAAAACATGCAAAACGTTAGTAGCTGGCGGCGTCAACGCACAACATGTCTCTGATATGCAAGAAAAAGAATCTATCATGGGTACTCGGTTCAGATAGGGAATTCCAACCCTCGGTATAAGTGTTTTAATCGGAACCTCGGCAGAGCCTCGGTTCCGATAAAAACACTTATACCTCGGGTTGGAATTTCCTATCTTCACCGGATACCCATGAAAGATTCTTATAATCCGGTATGCAAGAAATGTACCGTCTTCTATTGCATTTTCTCTTACCTGTAGATAATGCAAGATTCACACGCTTTCTCAAGGTTGCTTCCCTTAGATGAAACATTAACCATTTCCGGTGATTTAAGGTCAGTGTGAAAAAACACGCATACCGTTGTTTTCGATAGGAAATTGAGGTAAATGTATTCCAAATTAAAATGAGCTGATTGAACACATCGCTAGCTGTTACAAACACATGTTATAGATAATATGTTTACTAAAATGACAAAGTTAGCTTACCAGGTCAGTGACCGTCACCTACGAATACTACTACAGTTAGCCTAATAAATTGGCTCCTATGCAGTTTTTTTTATTATTCTGACGTTCTATGTAACTGCATATACTCGCCAATACGAAAAATTTCAAAAGAGCATTAAACGTGTATTTTAACACACTACTACTACAGTAACCGTCACTCATGTCGTTATTTCTGTAGTAGGGGCCCATACAGATATACCTACAAAACAAAAAAAAATGGAGGATCTTGAATGAATGTGTTTAATATTGAATTTATTAAACGAGTTGACATATGTGATGTGAGTATGTGCCGAGCATCATATCAATTTTATCAAATGAGTTTATTAAATTCAGTATTAAATAGACACAAATGTGAGATTCTATTTATCACATAACTGCAAGAAAGCCTCATAATGGAGCATTTATTACTCACTGTAGCTGCCTATATATATATATAAAATCGTTGTATCATGACATTGTAAGTTGACTCTTGTCTTCTTAGTACGACACTGACCAACGAAACTACCAGTAACCTTGTCGATGTCTGTAATCCGATATTTTAAACGGTTACAAAAATCGACAAGGCAATTCCAGTGCACACCTAGATGAATGGAATAACCCGAGGGATGATTCGGCCTTCATTTGCAAATTCTAGTGTAATATGATATATAATGTACATGCATCATGGCTTAATACACAACGCAGGTTATATGATATATCCACCAATAGATAGGAGAATTGATGCATAAATTAAATTAAATGTGAAATGCATATTGTAGATTATAGATGCTGTGAAACCGTCTTAATAGTGCCACTCACCACTGTGGGTTTGAATCTCACTGGGAGCTCGACTTGTGAGAAAGTGTTGATTCTTATAGTTGAGGGTAGGTACACAGTACTGGTTCTACACAGGAATAAGTGGGTGGTCTGCCTCAACCACTAAAAAAATTAACTTTCATACACTTAACATGTGCTAAAAAATGACATTAAACTATTCAAATCAAACCATTTGAAGTTTAGCAGGTCTGCATTAAGCCGGTTTCACACTAGTTCACTTTAAAGCTCTTGCGAAGTGAAGGACCACTCCAGTTTTGTTTCTATATTTTGGGAAATATTAACCCATACCATCACAAATGGAAATTCTAGCACAATTTTTCCTAAAATTGGGAAATACAGTAAACCATTCATTTCATAAATGTGCCTTTAATACTGTTTACGGTACACTCCATTTCATATTTGTATCTGTAATACTGTTTACAGTACACTGTAATCAAGCGTGTCATTATCTCTTTACTTAATGTTTTTTTTTCTTTTTTAAAAATCTTTCAGCTGGGAACTATTTTCTCAAAATATCTGTTTTGGCTTTGGGATTGTGACCCAGTAATGGCTATAAAATCAAACAAAAAAAACCACTGCATTTACTGAAAAGGAGTCCCAACATTTATGTTTCGTTCTGAGACACAATTTTTGTACCAGTTTCAGTGGCAAGAGAGCTGAACCTGATTGCCCCTAATATATAGAGAATATTATGTCAGTGCCTTTTACTATCAAGTTTATTAGGCGAGGCTTAGAAAATGAAAAATGGCGAGGCTCTGCCGAGCCATTCTTCATTTTCGTGCCGAGCACTGACATAATATTCTATTTATCATGTAGATTATCCATATTTTCTGTATGAATTACTATTATTACCTATTTCTCAGAATGGTACGCTTATCGAGGACGTCGCCATGTTGTTGTTTTTTGTTTGTTTTATGACGTCAGGCAAAGTTACGTGCATGACGTCAGATAACGTTACGTACAATAAATGCTGAGGGATTCCGCATTGATTTGCTTTATTGGTCAGTGCCTAATTAAAGCAGAATTTAATAGGTCACCCCTTTATTAGGCAGAAAAGTGCTCTCGATCAAGTTTTGATCATCATGTTAGATGACTAATTGTAGTGGCATGTGAAGTTTGGCATAAGTCCAGTAATACAACAGCATAACAAACTAATATTATAACAGAATACATGTTGCAACTTCCACTATAAACAGCTGATAAATAAACAACACATTAAAAAGGTCTAGTGTATAATTATATAATCAGTACATTTAAAAAACAACATTTTCATTTTCGATTTGTTTTTAGTCCACTGTTTTTCTGCTCAAGAGATTGTTTTATAAAGACTCAAAAACAAATCACCCATCCATATAATGTAATCTTTTTTAATAATATATATATATATATATACCCATGTTTTTGAAAAAAAAACAGGGTCTATTAACCTCCGTTTGTCCGTCTGTCTGTCTGTCTGTCCGTTACCGCATCTCCTCCTAAACCACTGAACGGAATTCGGCCAAACTTAGGGTATGACATCACCACATGATGGCAGCGTGCAAGAGCACTGTTATTTTTGGCTCAGAGCCCAGGGGCCCTCAGGGGGTGTCAAAAGGTCAAATAAACTTAAAGCATATCAAACGATTTTTATATTTCGCAAACTCAAACGTCTGCCCTGGGGCCCAGGGTTGGTGGGCCAGGCGGGATTTGGGGTCCTTTTTTTTTGTTATTATGTCTCAAATGAAACATTATGATGATGGCTCTGCACTCAGGAGGGTCAAAAGGTCAAATACACTAAACATTCAATTACAATGTCATTTTTCCATATTCTTGCACATAACTTGGTGTATGTAAACGTCTATAAAGGATGAGCAACATATTAAATGATTTTATTATTTTTATTATATCGAACTCAGACTGTCTGCCAGGGGCTCCAGTGGGGTGTGTGGACGGTGGGGATTTATTATTTATTTTTATTTTTTATAATTATGTCTCAAATGAAACATGATGATGGGATTACGCTGTATACATTTTTTCCTCCTATATTATAGTTGGGCCTTGAGGAAGGGGCATCCAATATACTAATAATGCAATTACGGTGTCATTTTTTCATACTTTTGCACATTAATTGGTATAATAGTCATCTAATAAAGCATGTCAAATGATTTATTATTTAAAACTCGAACGTCTTCCCTGGGGTTCGGTTTGGAGTGGTTGGGTGGTTGGTGGAGGGTAAAAATGGGGGTCAATTTATTTTAATTTTTTTTATCAAATGAACATTTTGATGAAGGGATTACATTGTATATACTGTGGGGCTGTGTGAGGGGGGTAGAGTAGGGTAGGGTGGAGTTGACCTGTGTGAATAAAATGTGGGTATTTTACGACTGCCGTGCCGTCAAATTCGTTCTAGTTTATTTTTTAGCAAGTCTTGATGCTTTTAATATGTGGTTAGATAACCTTGCTTACATAAGACATTTTTTGGTGTTTTTTTCTTAACTTTGAATTGAGGTTTTAAGTTAATGCTTGTCAATGATAAAAACTTCAGATTGCCATGCGTCCATTTTGTTTGTTCTCACTTTCCCTACTTTTCAAATTTCACAAATTTTGGCTTTAAAGGGACAATGTCCGTAATTTTTAGTTTATAAAATGCAAAATAATTACGTTGAGAAAAATAACACACCAGCCATTATTGAATATTTACTGAATAAAACCAAGATTATTTGATGGAATTCAATAGCGGTACAAAAAAAAGGAGTACCGCTTCGTGGGATTAAACCCACACTAACATTACACTCGCGGGTAGTAATAATCTAATGTCGCAATAGTCGACCTCGCTACCGACTGAGTTATATAGAAAACTTAATGCACTAATGGATTTCACATGATCAGCAAAAAATGTAAATAATATGCGTCCCACATTGTTTACAAATAATAAATAAAACTGTTATTTTTCAAACTCATGAATGTATTACTACAGACCTATTTGGGTCTATGCTCATGTTTTCATGCATACATTTCACTGAATCCAAATCAGACAGTTATCATGTGGTTATTTGGCTCTCCTTATTATCTGCTTATTTACGGTTAGTGTCACTTTAAACGTAATAAAAGAGAGCTTGCATATCATTAAAGGGAATGTAGCGACACAGCCAAACCATCTTTATTATTGAGAGTTCTGAAAAACTTTGATACGGGTGAAAGAATTATCAAAATCGGATGATATAAGCAAAGAAGATATGATCATTTGATGTTCCTGTTGAATCGGATATGCGATTACTTCCTGAAAACTATAAGTGATATTGATATGGGACTTTTTCTGAAATGATAAGCATGACATGATTTTGATCCTTGTCGAAAATTATTTGATTCAACTTTAAACATGGCCGCCAGCGACCATCTTTGTTTACACAGAGTCGTATAATAAAAACTTGTAACGACTACTTTTCTGAAACAACTTGAAGGATTTTCATAAAACTTCATAGGAATGTTGCTCTTGATGTCTAGTTGATCATAGCAATATTTTAGGCTGGCCGGGTATTCAAGATGGCCACCACGGCTAAAAATAGATTTAAAAAAAAACTAATTTGTTGCAACTACTTCCAGAAAATTATAAGTGATATTGATATGGGACTTTTTCTAAAATGATCAGGATGACATGTTGTTGGTCCTCGTCGAAAATCGCTTCAAATGATTCATCGTTTAACATGGCTGCCCATTTTTGTTTACATAGAGTTATATAGTAAAAACTTGTAGTGACTACTCCTCTGAAACTACTTGACAGATTTTCATGGAACTTCACAGGAATATTGCTCCTGATGTCTAATTGATCCTAGCGAAATTTCAGGTTGGCCGGAAATTCAAGATGGCCACCACAGCTAAAAATAGATTTTTAAAAAACAAAATTGTAGTGACTACTTGTTGAAAACTATGAGTGATATTGATATGGGAATTTTCTAAAATGATCAGCATGAGATGATGTTGATCCTTGTTGAAAAACATTTTGATTCGACATTAAACATGGCCACCAGCGGCCATCTTTGTTTACATAGAGTTATACAATAAAAAGTTGTAGCGACTACTCCTCTGAAGCCACTTGACTGACTTTCATGAAACTTTACAGGATTCAGGAATGTTGCTCTTGATGTCTAGTTGATCCTAGCAAAATTTCAGGCAGGGTGGAAATTCAAGATGGCCACCATAAATGATTTACGCACCAAGCCAAGTCTAGTTTTCCCGACTAAATGTTTCATTAACAAAAATTTATGGTGAGGCCAAACCAAAAAATATCTGTGTTTCCTTGGCCCGACCGACCCTATTTTTAAGGGGCCGACCCTAAAACTTTTTATGATTTTTTTTTTTGTTAAAAATATATATTTTTTTATTTGTTCTGAACAACGATTCGAGGTAAACTAACATCACAGAGCAACTTTCAGCTGTATCATCAACCTGTATGGGGTTTATGAGATAAATACATGTAGAATCTCACAATATCTTGCTGCAAAAAAAAAATAAAAATAAAAAAGAAAATGCCTACCTACCGACCCTATTTTTTCAGAGCATGCAATAGGAAACACACCTACGGTACATGCATTTTTTTGTTTGGCCTGAACATAAAATTACAAAATTGTAAAATAATTAAATAGATTTTTATGGGAGCTTAGTTAAGTTATAGTTTTACCTTTGATACATGCTGACTTGTCTATCGTGGTTTTGTTGGGTGGGATAATTTAACTTAAGTTTTTGTCAAGAAACAATTTTTGTCTCGCCTTTTTGAAGAAAAAAGAGACATAGGTGTTGATTTTCCGGCGGCAGCGTCAACATTCAAGTTTTGCGTTTAGGTCATTTTCTCACAAACTGTATACACTAGACCTTTCAAACTTTGCTTATAGCTGTATCTTGGGTGGTACATCCCAATGTGACAAAGCAAATGGGGAAATGACCTTGACCCTCCAAGCAAAGGGCAGACAACTTAATAATTTTTAGGTTCAACTTTTGCGTTTAGGTCACTTTTTCACAAACTGTATTCACTAGACCTTTCAAACTTTGCTTATAGTTGTATCTTGAGTGGTATATTGCAACTCGACAAAGCAAATGTGGAAGTGACCTTGACCCTTAAAGTAAAGGGCAGATAACTTAATAATTTTACCTTCAACTTTTGCGTTGAGGTAAATTTCGTGCAAACTGTATGCACTACACCTTTCAAACTTTGCTTATAGTTGTATCTAGGGTGGTACATCGCAACGTGACAAAGCATATATGGATGTGACCTTGACTGTCCAAGCAAAGGGCAGATAATCTTATAATTTTTACCTTCAAATTTGGCGTTTAGGTCACTTTTTCACAAACTGTATGCACTACCGGAAGACCTTTCAAACTTTGCTTATATTTGTACCTTGAGTGGTACATTGCAACATGACAAAGCAAATGTGGATGTGACCTTCACCTTCCAAGCAAAGGGCAGATAACTTTAATTGTTACATTTACATCACTTTCTTATGAACTATAATTATGCACTAGATGTTTTAAACCTAATTTATAGCTTAATCTTTGGAAGAAAAAATATTCTATTTTGACATAGTTGTGTCTTTTTGGACGCATGGATTTCATCTATGACCATGACTTACTTTTTTGAGCTGATGATTTTTAGCTCTACTGGCCAAGGAACTTCATTTTTCATCAGATCTTTACTAAACTTTAACAGATTGTTAGTATTAATGAAAGCTCAGACAAGTTCGAAAACCATCCAAATCGGACCATTAACAGCAGAGTTATGGCCCTTGATTTAGTTAAAAATGCTATATTTTGCATCGTTAATACGATAGGGCTTTCATTTTTCATCTGATCTGACCCTTGAAGGATACTATTGCACTCGGCGGCACGTTACCAGATGTTTTGCCTTTTTTATTATTAGAAGTATATTGTTTGTTTCATGTTTTTTTTTAAATATATTACTCTTTTTTTTTTTTTAGATTTTTTTAGATCTTTTTTTTCCATTATTGATTTTATTAAATTTGTTTCATTATTTAACTTATTTTTATTTATTTATTTTTAAACTTTATTTGTTGATTTTTTTTTATTTTTTATTTTTTTATTTCATATATATATATTTTTTTTAATTACTTTGAATTATTTTATAACTCGAACAAAAGCGTGACAATCAGACATCTTACCGATGCTTCCTGCCAAGGCGTTTAGCAGCAGTAGCGTCGACAAGAAATTTAACAGTAAAAACGTCAACTCTGAAACCGGAAGAAAAACAAAAACACAATAGGCACAACTAGAAAGCATAGCAATGCTTCCTGCTAACAAGGCGGTAACACAAAAGCGCAATATGCACAACTAGACATCTTACCAATGCTTCCTGCCACGTTTCCTCGAAATCCAACAAGGCGTTTAGGAGGAGTAGAACCGACAAGAAATTTTAAAAAAACAAGAGGTCAATGACCTTGAAGCTCTACTGATTGATTTTGATTTCAGGAAGTAGTCGCTACAAACTTGTTTTTTGAAAATTTATTTTTAGCCGTGGCGGCCATCTTGAATTTCCGGCCGACCTGATATTTTGCTAGGATCAATTAGACATCAAGAGCAACATTCCTGTGAAGTTCATGAAAATCCGTCCAGTAGTTTCAGAGGAGTAGTCGCTACCAGTTTTCATTATATAATTCTATGTAAACAAACATGGCCGCTGACAGCCATGTTTAATGTCGAATCAAAATAATGTTCGACTCGGATAACCATCATGTCATGCTGATCATTTTAGAAAAAGTCCCATATCAATATCACTTATAGTTTTCAAGAAGTAGTTGCTACAAACTTATTTTTTAAAAAATCTATTTTTAGCCATGGCTGCCATCTTGAATTTCTGACCGACTTGAAATTTTGCTAGGATCAATAAGACATCATGAGCAACATTCGTGCGAAGTTTCATGAAAATCCGTCAAGTAGTTTCAGAGGAGTAGTCGCTACAAGTTTTCATAATATAACTCTATGTAAACAAAGATGGCCACTGGCAGCCATGTTTAACGTCGAATCAAAACGATTTTCAACAAGGACCAACATCATGTCATGCTGATCATTTTAGAAAAAGTCCCATATCAATATCTCTTATAGTTTTCAAGATGTAGTCGCTACAAACTTATTTATTTTAAATCTATTTTTAGCTGTGGCGGCCATCTTGAATTTCCGGCGAGCCTGAAATTTTTCTAGGATCAACTAGACATCAAGAGCAACATTCCTGTGAAGCTTCATGAACATCCGTCAAGTAGTTTCAGAGGAGTAGTCGCTACAAGTTTTTACAATATAGCTCAATGTAACCACAGATGGCCACTGGCAGTCATGTTTAATGTCGAATCAAAATAATTTCGACTCGGATCAACATCATGTCATGCTGATCATTTTAGAAAAAGTCCCATATCAATATCACTTATAGTTTTCAAGAAGTAGTCGCTACAAACTTGTATTTTGAAAATCTATTTTTAGCCATGGTGGCCATCTTGAATTTCCGGCCGACCTGAAATTTTGCTAGGATCAATTAGACATCAAGAGCAACATTTCTGTGAAGTTTCATGAAAATCCGTCAAGTAGTTTCAGAGGAGTAGTCGCTACAAGTTTTCATTATATAACTCTATGTAAACAAAGATGGCCACTGGCAGCCATGTTTAATGTCGAATCAAAATAATGGTCGACTCTGATAACCATCATGTCATGCTGATCATTTTAGAAAAAGTCCCATATCAATATCACTTATAGTTTTCAAGAAGTAGTCGCTACAAACTTATTTTTTAAAAATCTAGAGTTCGAGTTCGCTGATTTTTGACAGAGTTATGGCTCTTTGACATTTTTACTTTAATTTCTTGTCGGCGCTACTACTCCTAAACGGCTTGTTGGATTTCTACAGAATTTGGTAGGAAGCCTCAGTATGATGTCTAGTTGTGCAGAGCACAGTATATCAATGAAATCTTGGACAACCAGCTAGATCTTGTTAGTAATGACAGCCCTTAAATGCTATATTGTATTTTCCATTAAATCTGTAGTTACTTCATTTTTCATCGGATCTTTACCTTAAATGCTATATTGTATTTTCCTTTAAATCTTGTATTTTCCTTTAAATCTGTAGTTACTTCATTTTTCATCGGATCTTTACCTTAAATGCTATATTGTATTTTCCTTTAAATCTGAACTCCCCCCTGCAAACTCCACTGTTAATAAAATGTTTTCAACTTTCATTTAAATTTAAGCATCATTGACCTTTTTATTTTTAAGTCCCGCCCCCGTTAGGCGAGACATGTGAATCCGTGGATTTCTTGTATTAATGTGTATTCTGTAGTCAAAATTGCACTGATTATGATAAATGAAGGTATTTAAAGCGAAATCATCAAACATGTCTTATTTCTATTTTCATATTGCCATTTTATAAACTTAAATCTAAAGGGATTTTACAAAAAAGTGCACAATTTCAAATGCAGTTTTTAAATGAAAGAGTCGTCTAATGTTGCCTAATTTTCAGTATGTTACAGCTAAATGTCTAGACTTTCAGACGCTCTAAAAACATTTTCTGTTGCATTAGTCCATAGTTCAACATTTTTTTAGTTTTATTAGTGATTGTAAAAATAAGAGTCATGTTGATAGACTAACAGGATGGTGCATGTTTAATAAAATAAAATCAAGATTGTCCTGTGTTCCTTTAAGATGGAGAGGGCTGGCGTGGCGCAGTGGGTAGCACGGCGAATTTGTAACCGGAGGCCCCGGGTTTAATCCTCTGTGGGGCCACTGAGTTTCGTCGGCGTGTTCTTGGGCAAGACACTTTCCCTTAGCCTCGTCCATCATATGGGGACGTAAACCGGACGGTCACAGGTATCAGTCTATCCTCCGAGCACATTAAAGAACCATAGGAATCTATTCGATAATAAGAGTAGGGCACGGTTCCCGGATTCCTATGTATTTTCCCGTCTCTCTGGGGCGGCTCTATTTATAACCTATACTGTGTTGATGAGCCGTTAAACAACATTCAATTCCTTTAAGATAATTAAAGTATGGTAAAAGAAAGGAGTTGAATGAATTGGGGGTTTACGGCACACCAACCCAAACAGATTATATGGTGCCAACAGGAATGTATAGTCCAGGCTCACTCTCTATTTATATCTAGATAAAAACATATATATATAAATGCTTATACTTGTATCTTAGGTGGTACATTGCAACATGACAAAGAAAATGTGGATGTGACCTTGATCGTGGAAGTAAAGGGCAGATAACCTTATAATTGTTACCTTCAACTTTTGCGTTTAGATCACTTTCTCGCAAACTGTATGCACTACACCTTGCACACTTTGTTTATAGTTGTATCTTGGATGGTACATCACAGCATGACAAAGCAGATGTGGATGTGACCTTGACTGTCTAAGCAAAGGGCAGATAACCTTATAATTTTTACCTTCAACTTTCCCATTTAGGTCACTTTTTCACAAACTCAGTATGCACTAAGACCTTTCAATCTTTGCTTATATTTGTATCTTGAGTGGTACATTGCAACGTGACAAAGTAAATGTGGATGTGACCTTGACCCTCCAAGCAAGGGGCAGATAACTTAATAATTTTTACCTTCAACATTTGCGTTTAGATCACCTTCTCACAAACCTTATGCATTAGACCTTTCAAACTTTGTTCCTTGGATAGTTTCTTGTTTTTAAAAATTTCAGGATTCTGACATCACCAAGTTTAATATTTGATCAAACTTACATTTAAGTGATTTATTCTTATCTCATGTTTTATTGTTAATTTTCAGGCATTTGTGAAAAGAAGAATTTGTACTGGATAACCTTCAAACGAAGAGTACATTAGATGCATGCATGCTTTATATGGTACATGCAGTGTGATAAGTAAGGAAAAATGCGGTATGATAACGGTATGTGCGGTGTTGACAGATAATGCATATTGTTTGATATGGCTCACTCGATGATCTGTGTACGGCATGGAAACACTATATTCGATTTTGCTTTATACGGTAGAGGTCTGGCACCCGTGCAGTTTGATGATACAACAGTCGGCCTGGCGATGAGGATGGATCCCTGCACAAGTTTGTCTCAGTTGTTTATCATACGCTGCATGCCCGTTGTGATACGGCGTCAGCAGCCGCGTCCAAGCAAAATACAGAATCACAACAGTGAAAACAGCAACCATACCAGGCTTACCAGCAGCAGTAACCAAACAAAATATTTAAATGACAGTGATGGCAATAAATCGGAAAATCCTGACATGCAAACTGTCGATTTACACACGCACCAGTTGTCTTTAGATTATTTAAATATATCCCGTCGGACAATTGTTCAGTTTCCATCGGATCTGGCATATTGCTGTTTTCAAGAAGTTGTCCACTCAAAAAGATTTCGCAGGAACTTTGTAGCATATGTTAAGAAAAAATTCCCATTTATTGATATGGAGGACAATGTTTGTGAATGCAATAATTGGGACAATATCTGTTACTTGTCAATGCCTTTACCAAAACTGATCGAAGTATTTCCACTGCCAACACCAGTCCGTGTGTGCTATTCATGGTAAGTATAAGAAAGTATAAAATTAATTTAGTCACCATGACCTCATATGGAACTTCACCTGAAACTTTATAGTTACTTTGGCCTTGGTGATAGTAGGAACTCTACTGCTTTTGGGGGCCAGAAGGTCAAAGGTCAAGGTTACCATGACCGCATATCAAGTCAAAGCGACAACTCCAGCAGTATAGCACCTACACTCATGAAACTTGATAGGTATATATTGCCATTGGTAAGAGGAGAAAGCTTATTGCTTTTGGAGTAAATAGGTCAGAGATCAAGGTCACCATGAACTACATACACATTCCACATGATTATTCTGGAAGTGTTATACATATTCATAATTTTGATCGAGCATCATCAAAAAAACTGACCAATCAGTGACCAGAAATAAGGCATACCAATACATTCTGGTAGGTGATAAACTCTGCCGTTATCCTTGATGTTCAAACAAGTTTACTGTTAAAATTAAGGTATCTACAGTGTGATTCTTTTAAATCCCTGCATATTTCATGAAAACTGATTAAATGTACATTAGTATGTATCTTTCAAAATCAAAATCTGGCAAATTATCGTCTTTTTAGTCTGTCTGAGATTTTTATTTTACTATAGAACCTAAGGATAAAAACCGAGTAATACAAATGTTATCACCTACTGAAAATAAGATAAAATCTCAACATCTCTGCAATGGAAATCATGAATACTCGTGAAACTTCAGACGTGTTGCATTTCCCTTGGTGAGAGAAGGAATCCTATTGCTTTTGGGGTCAGTAATTCATCAAGGTTACATTGACCTGATAATGACCCTGTCCTAAGAAACACTTGCTTCAATGTAACTTTTAAACTATTACATTTGCAGTCTTGAATCATTACAGAAATAGTACCCTGGTAAAAATTGGTCTCTGAGACCCAACCATGAAAAAACACCTTCTGCCCCATTATATATGGAGCTCTTCAACTTGTTTTAGCATGTACTAGGAACCTGTATAATTCATTTTGTAAGAATTTACGGTCAGACACATTAATATAAATTCATATAAATTATATATTTGGTAATAAAATGTCTTTAAACCAGGAACCTCACATACTTTTTATTGGCCTAAATTAGAACTTGACTTAAAAATTGTCATATAATATTTTACAGGTGTTACAGAATAGAAGACCTAGTTAAAAAAAGGATGATACTGGAAGAGTCAATGGCATGGTTGTCTACCCTTGGTGGTGGATACTCTTCATTAGGAGATTACTTTCAGCATTTTGTAAGTACATGTACATTTTGTTAGATATGGTCATATACCACTACTGTTTTGGGGCTACTGATTGGCTGAAAAAAGTATAGGGTGTATTCACTGTCGGGATCCGTACACCGGATCTTGGTCAAGACCCCGTTCACTAGTACGGAGTTTTGGTCAGCCATGTTGGAGAAAACGTGCGGATAAGAACAGCAAAGGTAGGTTAACCACGTTTTTCTGCTATTTTTGTTCATGTATATGAATAATCAGTATTGGTGTATGTTGCGGAAACATTGCCCCATTCAAATATTACCGTACATTGTTGACATATGACTTTAAATGCTACAATTCGGATCAAAGAAAAACAATTGCCGGTGTTGAAAATCGCCGAAAGTACCCTTCAGCAATAAATATCTCATTAATTTTCAAGTTAATGAAAATTTTGAATTGGCAGATTTATTTGTTTTTCCAATATACGTGCATGCTCAAAATTTCAGCATCATTCGTCCGAAATTGGCCGAGATATGAATCGAAACAAAATTAATGTTTGTGTACGGGGTCTTGGGCACTTGTGTACGGAGTACTGCAAATATTATTTATTACTGTACGGAGTTTTGCTTTAAATATATTGTATGAAACTATGGTTTTAATGGTACTTGCATTACATGTAATACATAAAACATTCATTGAATGTTTGTAAACAGTCAATGTAGTGTCATTAGAACTGAATCAACGTAGATTTCCTTGAACAGATATAATCATGCGAGCTATATAGATAATTAATATTAACCCATGCCTTTATCTATATTATGTGTTGTCAATGTAGTTTAAGAACCAACTTTACATTTTCTATTAACATGCTTAGGAAAGTTTGACATAGTTTAGATGTCAGTATGGGGCATAGAATTAATTTTCACCTGACAGGCAAACTGTTTGAAAAAAATACGGTAAGGATTTTTAACGCCCGTGGGACGTATAATAATACTTTATTTAAACAATATTTTATTCAAGTACTGAATGGGATTGGACAACAGGCAATGCCTATGTAAGACCTCTCCCATATCAAGGTACATATAAACAATAAATTCATATCAAACATAACATAAAATGTGGAATTGTAGTACAGTTTGCATATATTGGTTTGACAATTAACTTAGAATCTTTGAAACATGTGTACCGTGATTGTTTAGTATTAACACTTTGTACTGTCAGAAAAAAATTAAGTGAGAAAAAAAAAGAATCAACAGAAAGAAAATCATACTGGAAACCAATACGAAATATATATAAAAATGTACCGATTATTACAAAATATAATGGTTTTAGTATGAGTTTCTGTAACCAATAGTTAATTTTGGAATTTAAGATAACTGAGAAAACAGACAAACAAACAAATAAAAATTACAATAAAAAAGGAAGAAAGATGATAATATATAAAAAAAACTTCTAGCATTGTGACAAAACATATCTGAAAATACAATAGTATATACATACATATACATATGTACATGTACATACATCTATAATTCTACGAAAATCCCCTGGTACACTTGATGTATTTGTGGACGATAAGTACAATTTCTGAGTTCGTCGTATCGTTTAGTATCAAGTCAATGTTGATATGCGTGACATCAACACGATTGGCTAGGGTATCAAGTAAGTCATTTCTGAATTGGTTATACAGTGGACAGTTGAAAAAGAAATGAGTATTGTCCTCACATGGATTGCCACATTTCGGACATACTGCTGAATCTGTCAAGAAGTGGTCAAATAAATGCGTATTTAGATTACTTGAGTTATTTCTTAATTGACAATGGATGATGTTATCATTCCTAATTCCTATATTATAGTGATATGGACTGTCAGTCCTATGTTCAATAGCCTTAAGTTTATGCTTAAACTGTTCAACAGATGGTGCATTTTTAGCGTCTAAATGTAAAGCATTCCACAATCTAATTGTACTCGGCAGAAAGCTGTTATAATATGATGTTGTACGACAAAGAGGGAGACGTAAGTTTAATCCTGAAGTTCGAAGGTTATAATTATTGTTTACAGGTAAGTATGGCTGGATTAAGTTATACATGTAATCTGGACTTATGCCATAAATTATTTTGTAAATAGTTACAAGTTTATGATCTTTTCTTCTTTTTGTTATTGTTTCTAAGTTCAATTCAGTATATAAGTATGATCTAGAGGAATTGCATCTGAGGCCTGTTATTATTCGTGCTGCTTCAACTTGGACGCTCTCTAATAGATCAGATTCTCCCTGTGTACAGTTATCCCATACTGAATCTCCATATTCAAGTATAAGTCTTATAAAGGCGATATATATTTTCAATAGAGAATGTCTGTCAAGTTTGTACTTACGCATTCTTAGAATGTTAAATCGTGCACATGCTTTTTCGTATATATTTTCTATTTTTTTTTGCGACCAAGTTGCATTGGACTGAATTGTTAATCCAAGGTGGCAATGTGACGCTACGTCTTGTACTACATCATTATCAAAGTAGACTGGTGGGTGGTTATAGTTTCTTCTAGTGCAAGCAAGGCTTTTGTGTTTTTTTAGGATTAAATGTAACAGCCCATTTTTTTGACCATTCAGATATTTTGCAAAGATCATTTGTAAGAGAGTTGGCACATTCTACTGGGTTTTTATCAACTACAACAAAAAGAGAAGTGTCATCAGCAAATAACCGTACATCATTCAATAAGTCATCTGGGATGTCATTTATATAAAGCAGAAATAGAAACGGACCTAAAACATAGCCTTGCGGAACACCTGCATCTATAGTACTGAAGCGTGAAGAAAATCCATCTAGGACTACTTTTTGCTGCCTATCAGAGAGATACTACGTATCCAGTTACATAATGAATCATTGATACCATATTTAGCTAATTTAAAAAGCAACTCAGCATGCCATACTTTGTCAAACGCAAAATATAAATCGTACATCTTTCCCAGCGTCGAGGTTGCTTATTATGTTATTATATATTTCTATGAGCTGATTTACTGTAGAGTCTCTAGGTTGAAAGCCTGCCTGGCATTTGCACAGAAGGTTATTCGTTTTGATATAGTTGAACAAGTGTTTAAATACGATTTTTTCCATCAATTTGCAAATAATACTGGTAATGGATATAGGCCTATAATTGCCCGGCATGTCAGGTTTTCCCTTGCCCTTAAAAATAGGAGTTACATTCGCCTGTTTCCATTGGTATGGTACTTTTCTAGTGGACAATGACAGATTAAAAAGTCGCGTCAATGGAGCAGCGATGCTATTTAAAACTAATTTTAACACCTTTGGGCTAATCATATCTGGGCCTGGAGGTTTCGATAATTTCAAGATTTTCAATTGATCAATTACTTCCGTTTCATTTATAATAAAGTCATTCATTTTATAGTCAGTGGGATTATGAAAAGTAGGTAATTCCGGTTCATGTTCAATATGAGATGTTGCAGAAAAGGAAGAATTCAATGCGTTTGCTTTGTCTACTGGATGTATTAAAATACGACCGTTATTTTTTATTGGAAAGTTTGGTTGAGTTATTTTGTTCAATTTAGAGATCGATTTTGCTATACGCCACCATTTACCCGTGGGGATTGATTTATCAGTTAACTGGGATGTAAGTTTTGACTTGTATGATTCCTTAGATTCGCGGATTAAAGCAATTACCTCATTTCTAAGTTGAATAAACATTGACCAATGTAATGGATTGTTGTAAATGAGAAAAAAAATTATATGACGTTAACTGTGGTCACAATGAGCTAAAATTGGACAACTGTATCAATTCTAACAGACAATAATATACGTCTGGACTTAGTTTGTAGTACTTGTAGTTATTTGGAATAAGTACGGAGTCTTTCTCAGGAATTACCCCTTTTAAGTTTTAGTTTTCTGCATTTTTTCGTCTTAACAATACAAAATGGTATAAGACATATAGGACCTAAATAATGTCTCAGAATTACTACAAATATAAGTAAATAACTTCAGTGCAGAGCAGCGAAAACAATCTTAGCATTGCAAAACCCCGTACAGTACATGGACAAGACTCCGTACACAAATCAGCGTCTGTTTATATGAATTAGTTACGCTGGGCACGTTTTGTTTCGATTCATATCTCGGCCAATTTCGGATGAATGATGCTGAAATTTTGAACATGGACGTATATTGGGAAAACAAATAAATCTGCCAATTCAAAATTTTCATTAACTTGAAAATTAATGAGATATTTATTGCTGAAGGGTACTTTGGGCGAATTTCAGCACCGGCAATTGTTTTTCTTTGATCCGAATTGTAGCATTTAAAGTAATATGTCAACAATGTACGGTAATATTTGAACGGGGAAATGTTTCCGCAACATATAGCAATACTGATTATTCATATACATGAACAAAAATAGGAGAAAAACGTGGTTAACCTACCTTTGCTGTTGTTATCCGCACGTTTTCTACAACATGGCTGACCAAAACTCCGTACTAGTGAACGGGGTCTTGACCAAGATCCGGTGTACGGATCCCGACAGTGGTATTAGGGTATATCTTTTTCGAAAGAGGTATTTTGTGATTGGGTAGAATTGCCTTAATCATAACTGATGTACATAAAATGTCAAAATAATATGTTTAGGTGATAAAAAAATAATAAAACTGTATTTGTTCTTGCATCTGGGCTATTTTATTGAGAAAATTGCAGGTATAGTAAATTGTCAAAAATTCACATTTATTTGCTGCGAGCCCGACGGTCAGCACCTTCATCAAACCGAAAGTAGGTGAAAGCATTACAAAACCCCCAATTATTTTCACTTTTTTAAGTGTGTCTAGGATAGTTCTTGAAAATAAAGTAGCCTAAAAGGTTCCCTTGGGTATGTAAAATGTGTTTTAGGGCCAACAGGCTATAATGTAACCCTATGTAAAATGCAATAGTGGTATATGACCATATGTGTGATTTACCAGAGATCTAAGGGTATATTTCGACTATGGTTATACAGTCAAACATCACTCTTACGCCTGGACGTGATTAATCAGTCCCAATCGAATATCTGTATATAATTCCATGTAGTTCTGTATTGAAGGCGCCTCCATGACCAGTATGATAGTCACTGCATTTGAAGCCATCACGAATCCCACTATTTGTAAGAGAAAATGTTGATTCTTACGAATGGCGTGAGGTATACAGTACTGGTTCTACCCAGGAAAAATTGTAAGGTTTTTCTCCACTACGAAAAAAAATTGACCATCATATAGCCTAAAATATGCTAAAATGGCATAAAACACTATTCAACCAACCATCTACATTGAAACCTTGAATTATAAACATGGAATATTGTAGAGGGGTAGGCAGAGGGGTAGAACACTCTCCCCCCATCCCACAACCCCAAATTCATGTTCATTTTATCATTTTTTATCTCTACTGGCCAAAGGCCAGGCGAGCTTTTGCGATCACTTTTCGTCCGTCTGTCTGTTAGCAATTTTATAAAATCGACATCTCCTCTGAAACCGCTTGAAGGATGTTGATGAAACTTCATCACAATGTTACTTGGAAACTTAATCACCATGATATTTGGGATAGTCCCTCTCAGATTTATGTTTTTCGCGGCCGCCAGTCATCCAAGATGGCCGCCATGTCTAAAACTAGGTCAAATTTAAGGAAATTTCAAACAACATGTCCTCCGAAAACACTTATTCCATTCCAGTGAAATATCATATACATGTTCCTTGGGTTGGCCTCTATCAAATTTGTGTTTTTTGTTATCGTCGATTAATCAAAATGGCCGCCACGATGACCCAAAGTTTATATAGAGTTATATAGGAAAAGGCTAAAATTGACATCTTCTCTGAAACCTCTTAAAGGATTTTGTTGAAATTTTATCACAATGATCTTTGGGATAGTGTGCCTCAGATTTGTGATTTCGCAGCCGCCAGTTGTCCAAGATGGCCACCATGGCTAAAACTAAGTAAAATTTAAGGAAATTTCAAACGACATCTCCTCCGAAACCACTTAATTCATTCCAATGAAATATCATATACATGTTTCTTGGGTTGGCCTTTATCAAATTTATGTTTTTCGTTATCGTCGAATAATCAAAATGATTGCAATGGTGACCCAAGGTTTACATAGAGTTATATAGGAAAAGGTTAAATATGAAATCTTCTCTGAAACCTTTTGAAGGATTTTGTTGAAACTTTATCACAATGGTTGGCGTCTATTAAGTTTGTGTTTTTTGTTTTTTTGCAATAATCAAAATGGCTGCCGTGGCGACCCAAAGTTTATATAGGAAAAGGCTAAATATGACATCTTTACACAGTAGAGCGTCTACAGGCCCTCTTGGGCCTCTTGTTTTGTTCATGCTCATTAAAGGTCTTCATCATGACCCCTGCATTGTTTCAGCTGCCATCTCGCTCAAATCACTAGAACAGTGGGAGAAAAACAATAAACCTGGCTCCATGATAAATGGAGTGTCTACAATAGAATTTGCAGCAACTCTGCAGTTCTGCCAGTGAGAAGGTTCTAGGCCCATTCTCCATATTTTATCTCGATGTAAATGGAGGATGAGCCTGGCATGTTTATTCCTTTTAGGCACTGTATGACCTTTCATGTGTTGGTGCGCTTTAAAACCCAGTTCAGTTCAATTGTCGAGAGAGACAGACTCGGACTATTCAAATACATTTTCCCATGCAACCATGTTAAACTTTGTATTAAAATCCTTGAATGGTTTACCTGTGTAATCGTAAGAACTATTTTTTTAATACTATAAAATCAGAACGGCCATAAAATGTCGACCACTGCATGTCAACCATGACTGTGTTTTGCGCTGCGATAGAACATAGTTTTTGTAAATGCATATAAATGTTACTCTGGTCGCTTAATATTTTAGCCAAATAAACGTAAATAAACAAAAAATCATTTGGCTACAGAAAATATAGGTGTTTTAACCAATGTGGCTAAACAATTTTTAGTCAAATGAATAAAGATGACGATGAAGATGATGTTTTTCACATGCTTTGTAACCTTTTTCAATGTCGAATGTGTCTCTACTTATTAAACCAATCAGATGGCTCAGAATTTCAAATACTTGGACCATTTATTCGTGAAGATTTTACTACCAGCGCTCTTCATGGTTTAGAGTGTAACCTTTATAGAGATTATCAACAAAACCTATCATAAACACTAAATCTTCTTACAACATCTCTTCATAGCGTCTATCCTATACAAAATGCAGTGATTTTTTTACATTTTCATTTCAATGAGTCCCTTTCCAGCATTTCTGAAAAATCTACGAGTCCTTCAATGTAAAAATCAAAGATTTTCAAATTTGAATGAATCCTGGCAAAATTGTATGAGTATATGATGCGGGATGCGCAGCAAAATGAATCACTGAAAGTGTGTTGTTTTTTTGACATTATGTGGTTGTGGATTGTACAAAATAAATTCTTGGATGGTCATTAATTGAAAAAACACACTTAAATTGCACAATTACACCATGGTTTAGACTATTAGTCACTTTATAGCAAATGGGTTGGGGGTTATAAGTCGATGGCATTGCATGTAATAGTAAAAAATATATAAATGTTTGTGCAAACTTTCATTGAAATTAATGGATGTAATTAAGTCATTTGTTGAAGGTTTTCTATTGAAAACGTTTAAACTAATGTCTTTTATGCAATCTATTACAGATGAAACAAGCTGGATTAAAAATATTAATTATGCATTAAAGGTAAACACTGCAATTTTGAAGTATTTATGAGTAATTATTAAAATTAGCGCCTTGATTTATTAATTTTTATTTTTATTTTTTTTGAACAGAACACTTGTATTCAGACTTTAACTATACAGTTTCTC
The DNA here is from genome assembly GCA_037043455.1 of Cyrtodaria siliqua. Lineage (NCBI taxonomy): Eukaryota > Metazoa > Mollusca > Bivalvia > Adapedonta > Hiatellidae > Cyrtodaria > Cyrtodaria siliqua. Next base: position 55,506 of record JAWPHD010009493.1, read on the forward strand.
GTCTACATCATGTTTACAATATATAAATCTAGTCAGAAAAATATCAAACAATGCAAATATACAATTGTACACAAAGGATGGTCCTTTTTTAATTTTGGACCGTGTTACTTTTTAATTTAAAAGCATTAAATATAGAATTTGGCAAATTATTTACTAGTTTGCTATCTTGCGATTGCAAAAGTTCAATAAATTTGAAAACAGATGGATTCCTTCTAAAATAACGTTGCACATATTGTTTTCGTAATTCATCATATTAATCCAGAATTATTTTCACTTTAAACCTGTTTGCGTATAATCATGATAATTATAAATTAAAACTGGACGATGGCTGCATAGACCAAATAAAAATACCAAGATCCAAAAGAAAATCTCAGCTTTGTAACACACTAGAAGGCGCATTTAACTGTGTCCACTATATCATGATATAAGAATATAAGACGTATGATACCGAGGGTGATATTTACCTGTCGGACACATGGATAAACTCATGATGGATTATTTTTCTTGCATATCATTGACATTTTGTGCGTTGACATCGCCACTAACTAACGTTTTAATATTTTTTTATCTCTACTGTCCATGCAAAGGCCAGCTGAGCTTAAGGGAATGCTGAGTTGTCCATCCGTCGTTAAGTTTTGTCTCGTTAAGACGATAGGACCTTCATTTTTCATCCGATTTTTACCAAACTGTACCAGGTTGTTAGTATCAATGAAAGAAAAAATTAGAAAACCAGCCAGATCAGACCAGTAACAGCGGAGTTATGGCCCTTGATTTAGTTAAAAATGCTATATTCTGCCTCGTTAAGACGATAGGGCCTACTTTTTTCATCCGATCTTTACCAAACTTTAACAGATTGTTAATATTGGTAAAAGCTCGGACAAGTTCGAAAACCAGCCAGATCGCACCAGTAACAGCTGCATTATGGCTCTTGATTTAGTTAAAAATGCTATATTTTGCCTCCAGATGATAGGGCCTTTATTTTTCATCCGATCTTTACCAACCTTTACCGGATTGTTAACACTGGAAGTTACGGCCATTGATTTTTTAGCTCTACTGATCAGAGATCAGCAGAGCTTATGCCCTGGTGCGGCGTCCGTCGTCCGTCCGTCTGTCCGTAAACTTTTATTTGTAGCGAGAACTCCTCTGAAACTACTAGATGGATATTCATGAAACTTTACAGAAATGTTGCCCATAAAGTCTAGTTGATCCTAGCAAAAATTCATGTTGATGTGAAATCAAAGATGGCCGCCAAAGCTAAAAATAGAGTTTTAAAATACAAGTTTGTAGCGACTACTTCTTGAAAACTATAAGTGATATTGATATGGGACTTTTTCTTAAATGATCAGCATGACATGATGTTGATCCTTGTCAAAAATCGTTTTGATTCAACGTTAAACATGGCTGCCAGCGGCCATCTTTGTTTACATAGAGTTATATAGTAAAAACTTGTAGCGACTACTCCTGTGAAACTACTTGGCGGATTGTCATGACACTTTACAGGAATGTTGCTCTTGATGTCTAATTGATCCTAGCAAAATTTCAGATCTGCCAGAAATTCAAGATGGCCGTCACAGCTAAAAATAGATTTTTAAAAAATAAGTTTGTAGCGACTACTTCTTGAAAACTATAAGTGATATTGATATGGGACTTTTTCTAAAATGATCAGCATGACATGATGTTGATCCTTATGGAAAATTATTTTGATTCGACGTTAAACATGGCTGCCAGTGGCCATCTTTGGTTACATAGAGTTATATAGTAAAAACGACTACTCCTCTGAAACTACTTGACGGATGTTCATGAAACTTCACAGGAATGTTGCTCTTGATGTCGAGTTGATCCTAGAAAAATTTCTGGTCGCCCGGAAATTCAAGATGGCCACCACAGCTAAAAATAGATTTAAAATAAATAAGTTTGTAGCGACTACTTCTTCAAAACTATAAGAGATATTGATATGGGACTTTTTCTAAAATGATCAGTATGACATGATGTTGGTCCTTGTCGAAAATTGTTTTGATTTGACGTTAAACATGGCTGCCAGCGGCCATCTTTGTTTACATGGAGTTATATAATGAAAACTTGTAGCGACTACTCCTCTGAAACTACTTGACGGATTTTCATGAAACTTCACAGGAATGCTGCTCTTAATGTCTAATTGATCCTAGCAAAATTTCAGGTCGGCCGAAAATTCAAGATGGCTGCCACGGTTAAAAATAGATTTTCAAAAAACAAGTCTGTAGCGACTACTTCCTGAAATCAAAATCAATCAGTATAGCTTCAAGGTCATTGACCTCTTGTATTAAAAATGCCATATTCTGCCTCGTTAAGACAAAAGAGCCTTTATTTTTCATCCGATCTTTACCAACTTTACCAGATTGTTAATATTGGTGAAATCTCGGACAAGTTTGAAAACTAGCCAGATCGGACTAGTAACAGCAGAGTTATGGCCCTTGATTTAGTTAAAAAATGCTATATTTTGCCTTGTTACGACGTTAGGGCCTTCATTTTTCATCCGATCTTTACCAAACTTTAACAGATTGTTAATATTAATAAAAGTTCAGATAAGTTCGAAAACAAGCTATATGGGACCAGGAACATAAGAGTTATGTGCCCTTGAATTATTAAAATATGCCATTTTCAGCAGCGCCTTCATTTGTATTCAATATTTCCAAACTTGGGCAGATTGTTGAATCAGTGAATTTTTTTTTTTCCATAAGAAACCTTGGTCTATGGTTTCAATTTTTTTTAATTGTTTTTTTAAAAAAACTCATTTCTTTTTATTGTTTTTTTAAAAATTTAATTTTTTATCATTCTTTTTTTTTCATTTTTAGCTCTACTGGCCAAGGGCCAGCAGAGCTTATGGGATGCTGTGTTGTCCGTCGTCCGTCGTCTGTCTGTCTGTCGTCTGTCGTCTGTCGTCCGTTAACTTTTCTTCAAACGACTTCTCCTCAGAAACCGCTTGGCTAATTTTGACCAAACTTCACGTGGATGATCCTTAGATGAATGCTTTTAAGATTTGTTAAAATTAGATCAACGCTACATCCAAGATGGCTGCCATTACCATATATGGTCGAAACCTTAAAAAATCTTCTTCTCCAGAACCGCTGGACAGATTTCAACAGTTTTTACTTTTAAAATGATCGCCAACGCCTAGACTATCAAGTTTGTTCAAATAAAGTCCCCGGGGTCAAAAATGGCCGTGCCCCGGGGGTCCAAAATTTGTATATTGAGGTTTTGCATGTTTTTCATATAGACATATAGGAAAAAACTTTAAAAGATCTTCTTCTCTGAAACCACAAGGCACAGAGCTCTCATGTATTACATGTAGCATCAGCTTATGGTCTTCTACTTAGTTTGTTCAAATGGTGACCCTGGGGTCAAATTTCTCCCCGCCCCGGGGGTCACAGTTTTACATAGACTTATATAGGATTTTTTTTTTATAAATCTTCTTCTCGGAAACGACAAGAGCCAGAGGTTTGATATTTTGCATTTACTATAAGCTTATGGTCCTTTACCAAGTTTGTTCAAATGGTGACCCTCGGGTCACATTTGGCCCCGCCCCAGGGTCACATGTTTCAGATAGACATGTATAGGGAAAAACTTCTCCTCAGAAACCGCTTGGCTAATTTTGATCAAACTTCACATGGATGATCCTTAGATGAATGCTTTTTAGATTTGTTAAAATTAGGTCAGCGCTACATCCAAAATGGCTGCCATTACCATATATGGTCGAAACCTTAAAAAATCTTCTTCTCCAGAACCGCTGAACAGATTTCAACAGTGTTTCTTTTAAAATGATTGCCAACGCCTAGACTATCAAGTTTGTACAAATAAAGTCCCCGGGGTAAAAAATGGCCGTGTCCCGGGGGTCCAAATTTTGTATATTGAGGTTTTGCATGGTTTTCATATAGACATATAGGAAAAAACTTTAAAAAATCTTCTTCTCTGAAACCACAAGGCACAGAGCTCTCATTTATTACATGTAGCATCAGCTTATGGTCCTTTACTAAGTTTGTTCAAATGGTGACCCTGGGGTCAAATTTGTCCCCGCCCCGGGGGTCACAGTTTTACATAGACTTATATCGGATTTATTTTTTAAAAATCTTCTTCTCGGAAACTGCAACAGCCAGAGGTTTGATATTTTGCATTTACTATAAGCTTATGGTCCTTTACCAAGTTTGTTCAAATGGTGACCCTCAGGTCACATTTGGCCCCGCCCCAAGGGTCACATGTTTCACATAGACATGTATAGGGAAAAAACTTAAAAAATCTTCTTCTCTGAAACCACAAGGCACAGAGCTCTCATGTATTACATGTAGCATCAGCTTGTGGTCCTTTACTAAGTTTGTTCCACTGGTGACCCTGGGGGCAAATTTGTCCCCGCCCCGGGGGTCACAGTTTTACATAGACTTATATAGGATTTTTTTTTTAAAAATCTTCTTCTCGGAAACTGCAACAGCCAGAGGTTTGATATTTTGCATTTACTATAAGCTTATGGTCCTTTACCAAGTTTGTTCAAATGGTGACCCTCAGGTCACATTTGGCCCCGCCCCAAGGGTCACATGTTTCACATAGACATGTATAGGGAAAAACTTAAAAAATCTTCTTCTCTGAAACTGCAAGAGCCAGAGGTTTAATATTTTGCATTTTCTATAAGCTTGTGGTCCTCTACCAAGTTTGTTCAAATGGTGACCCAGGGTCACATTTGGCCAGACCCTGGGGGTCACAGTTTTACATGGGCGTGTATAGGGAAATACTGAAAAAAATCTTCTTCTCTGGAACCACATGGCACAGAGCTCTCATGTATTACATGTAGCATCAGCTTATGGTCATCTACTAAGTTTGTTCAAATGGAGACCCTGGGGTCACATCTGGCCCCGCCCCGGGGCTCACAGTTTTACATAAATGCTTGTATAGGGAAAAACTGAAAAAAATCTTCTTCTCTGCAACTGCAAGAGCCAGAGGTTTAATATTTTCCATTTGCTATAAGCTTATGGTCCTTTACCAAGTTTGTCCAAATGGTGACCTCAGGTCACATTTGACCCCGCTCCAAGGGTCACATGTTTTACATAGACATGTATAGGGAATCTTTTTTTTATTTTTTTAATATTTTTTTGTTGTTGTTTTTTTATGTAATTTTTATTTTTTATTTTTTTTTTAATTTTTTTTTAATATATATATTTTTTAATTCTTTGTTTTTTAATTCTTTGTTTTTTTTTTAATTGTTTTTTTTTAATATTTTTAATATTTTTAATTTTTTAAAATTTTTTTCTTCTATATTATGCCTCGTTAATACGGTAGGGCTTTCATTTTTCATCTGATCTTTACCAAACTTTACTAGATTCTTTAGTTATGGCCCTTGATTTAGTTAAAAAGCTATATTTTGACCGAAACTTTCAAAAAAACGTAAATGGCAGTCACTCATTTCATTGATGTTATAAGAGCCGTGTTAGCCAGTAGAGCGTCCACAGGCTCTCTTGGGCCTCTTGTTTTTTTCTTTTTCAGTTTTTTTCTCATAACAAACATTGTTTCTTTTTTTCTTTAATTGGGAGCTTAGAGGCCCTTGTCGGATCAGTTTTGAGCCGAAGGCTCAAGGTGATCTTTCGTCCGTCGTCCGTTTGTCGTTAACTTTTCTTCGAACGACTTCTCCTCAGAAACCGCTTGGCTAATTTTGACCAAACTTCTCATGGATGATCCTTAGATGAATGCTTTTTGATTTGGTAAAATTAGGTCAGCGCTACATCCAAGATGGCTGCCATTACCATATATGGCCGAAACCTTAAAAAATCTTCTTCTCCAGAACCGCTGGACAGATTTCAACAGATTTTCTTTAACAATGATTGCTAACGCCTAGTCTATCAAATTTGTTCAAATGAAGTCCTTGGGGTCAAAAATGGCCGTTCCTCGGGGGGTCCAAAGTTTGTATATTGAGGTTTTGCATGTTTTACATAATTATAGACATATAGGAAAAAACTTTAAAAGATCTTCTTCTCTGAAACCACAAGGCACAGAGCTCTCATGTATAACATGTAGCATCAGCTTATGGTTCTCTAATAAGTTTGTTCAAATGGTGACCCTGGGGTCAAATTTGTCCCCGCCCCGGTGGTCACAGTTTTTGACTTATATAGGATTTTTTTTTTATAAATCTTCTTCTCGGAAACTACAAGAGCCAGAGGTTTGATATTTTGCATTTACTATATTAGCTTATGGTCCTTTACCAAATTGTTCAAATGGTGACCCTCGGGTCAGATTTGGCCCCGCCCCAACGGTCACATGTTTTACTTAGACATGTACAGGGAAAAACTTCTTCTCTGAAACTGCAAGAGCCAGAGGTTTAATATTTTGCATTTGCTATAAGCTTATGGTCCTCTACCAAGTTTGTTCAAATGGTGACCCTGGGGTCACATTTGGCCCCACCCCGGGAGTCACAGTTTTAAATAGGCTTGTATAGGGAAAAACTGAAAAGAATCTTCTTCTCTGGAACCACATGGCACAGAGCTCTCATGTATTACATGTAGCATCAGCTATGGTCCTCTACTAAGTTTGTTCAAATGGTGACCCTGGGGTCCAATTTGTCCCCGCCCCGAGGGTCACAGTTTTACATAGACTTATACAGGATTTTTCTTTAAAAGTCTTCTTCTCGGAAACTACAAGAGCCAGAGGTTTGATATTTTACATTTATTATAAGCTTATGGTTCTTTACCAAATATGCTCAAATGGTGACCCTGGGGTCGCCCCAATGGTCACGTTTTACATAGACATGTATATGGAAAAACTTAAAAAATCCTCTTCTCTGAAACTGCAAGAGCCAGAGGTTTAATATTTTGCATTTGCTATAAGCTTATGGTCCCCTACCAACTTTGTTCAAATGGTAACCCTGGGTTCACATCTGGCCCCGCCCCGGGTGTCACAGTTTTACATATGCTTGCATAGTTTTACATATGCTTGCATAGGGAAAAACTGAAAAAAAGTCTTCTTCTCTGGAACTGCAAGAGCCAGAGGTTTAATATTTTGAATTTGCTATAAGCTTATGGTCCTTTACCAAGTTTGTTCAAATGGTGACCCTCGGGTCACATTTGACCCCGCCCCAAGGGTCACATGTTTTACATAGACATGTATAGGGAAAAACTTAAAAAATCTTCTAATATTTTGCATTTGCTATAAGCTTATGGTCCTCTACCAAGTTTGTTTCAAATGGTGACCCATTGGTCACATTAATTTTGGCCCCTCCCTTGGGGTCACAGTTTTACATAGGCTTGTATAGGGAAAAACTGAAAAAAAATCTTCTTCTCTGGAACCACATGGCACAGAGCTCTCATGTATAACATGTAGCATCAGCTTATGGTTCTCTAATAAGTTTGTTCAAATGGTGACCCTGGGGTCAAATTTGTCCCCGCCCCGGTGGTCACAGTTTTTGACTTATATAGGATTTTTTTTTTATAAATCTTCTTCTCGGAAACTACAAGAGCCAGAGGTTTGATATTTTGCATTTACTATATTAGCTTATGGTCCTTTACCAAATTGTTCAAATGGTGACCCTCGGGTCAGATTTGGCCCCGCCCCAACGGTCACATGTTTTACTTAGACATGTACAGGGAAAAACTTCTTCTCTGAAACTGCAAGAGCCAGAGGTTTAATATTTTGCATTTGCTATAAGCTTATGGTCCTCTACCAAGTTTGTTCAAATGGTGACCCTGGGGTCACATTTGGCCCCACCCCGGGAGTCACAGTTTTAAATAGGCTTGTATAGGGAAAAACTGAAAAGAATCTTCTTCTCTGGAACCACATGGCACAGAGCTCTCATGTATTACATGTAGCATCAGCTATGGTCCTCTACTAAGTTTGTTCAAATGGTGACCCTGGGGTCCAATTTGTCCCCGCCCCGAGGGTCACAGTTTTACATAGACTTATACAGGATTTTTCTTTAAAAGTCTTCTTCTCGGAAACTACAAGAGCCAGAGGTTTGATATTTTACATTTATTATAAGCTTATGGTTCTTTACCAAATATGCTCAAATGGTGACCCTGGGGTCGCCCCAATGGTCACGTTTTACATAGACATGTATATGGAAAAACTTAAAAAATCCTCTTCTCTGAAACTGCAAGAGCCAGAGGTTTAATATTTTGCATTTGCTATAAGCTTATGGTCCCCTACCAACTTTGTTCAAATGGTAACCCTGGGTTCACATCTGGCCCCGCCCCGGGTGTCACAGTTTTACATATGCTTGCATAGTTTTACATATGCTTGCATAGGGAAAAACTGAAAAAAAGTCTTCTTCTCTGGAACTGCAAGAGCCAGAGGTTTAATATTTTGAATTTGCTATAAGCTTATGGTCCTTTACCAAGTTTGTTCAAATGGTGACCCTCTGGTCACATTTGACCCCGCCCCAAGGGTCACATGTTTTACATAGACATGTATAGGGAAAAACTTAAAAAATCTTCTAATATTTTGCATTTGCTATAAGCTTATGGTCCTCTACCAAGTTTGTTTCAAATGGTGACCCATTGGTCACATTAATTTTGGCCCCTCCCTTGGGGTCACAGTTTTACATAGGCTTGTATAGGGAAAAACTGAAAAAAAATCTTCTTCTCTGGAACCACATGGCACAGAGCTTCATGTATTACATGTAGCATCAGCTTATGGTCCTCTACTAAGTTTGTTCAAATGGTGACCCTGGGGTCCAATTTGTCCCCGCCCCGAGGGTCACAGTTTTACATAGACTTATATAGGATTTTTTTTTTTAAATCTTATTCTCGTAAACTACAAGAGCCAGAGGTTTGATATTTTACATTTACTATAAGCTTATGGTCCTTTACGAAGTTTGTTCAAATGATGACCCTGGGGTCACATTTGTCCCTGCCCCGGGGATCACAGTTTTACAGAGACATATATAGGGGGAAAAAAATCTTTTTTGAAACTGCAAGAGCCAGAGGTTTAATAGTTTGTATTTACTATAACATTATGGTCCTTTACCAAGTTTGTTCAAATGGTGACACCGGGGTCAAATTTGACCCTGCCCCGTGGATCACAGTTTTACATACATGTAGGAAACACATTATAGTCTTCTTCTCTGGAACAGCAAGAGCCATAGGTTTAATATTTTGCATTTACTATATATACTCTTATGGTCCTTTACCAAGTTTGTTCAAATGGTGACCGTGGGGTCACATTTGGCTCCCCCAGGGGTCATGTTTTACATAGACTTGTATAGGGAAAAACTTAAAAAAATCTTCTTCAATGAAACCACAAAGCCCTCATACATTACATGTAGCCCTGGGGTCACTTTTGGCCCTGCCCAAGGTGTTACACTCTAGCACCTTCATTTTGTATTTGATATTTACCAAACTTTGTCAGTGTCTAACTCTTTATATCAATGTTGTTATACACAACAGAGCCCACATTTCTTGAACAATCTTAACCAAACTTGCACAGATTGTATATGACCATAAGACTTTGAAGAAGTTTGATAATGTGCCAGTACTCAGGTGATCGATTTAGGGCCATCTTGGCCCTCTTGTTACATAGAGTTATAAGGAAGAACTTCAAAAATCTTCTTCTCTGAAAGTACAAGAGATAAAATGGTGACCCTGGGGTCAATTTTGGCCCCATCCCAGGGGTCAAAGTTTTACATAGTATATAGGGGGAAATCTTTTCTGAAACTATAAGAGCCAAAGATTTAATATTTTGCATTTACCATCAGCTCATTGTCCTCTACCAAGTTTGTTCAAAAGGTGACCCTGGAGTCAGATTTGGCCCTGTCCCTGTTTTACATAGACTGACATAGGGACAAACTTAAATCTAAGTACCGAAGGTACTAAGAGCATGGTGAACTATGATTTGTGCATCCATGTAATGGAAGGTTTCTTTCCAATCACGCATGACATGGATGGACTGAAAATGTGTCAACACTTCTTAATAATAATACATCAATGCATTGTTTAATGTATTTGGAAGTAAAAAACAAGATAAGGTAAGGTATATACAGGAATAAAGAAGGGAACAAAAGGAATGATTGGTTAATGAAAGTTAATCTCCGAAACGCTTCATCATATCTGAATCATATCTTCACAGGTGTTAAAAGTGTATCAAAATACATCACCTGTCATCACCTGTCAAAGTTTGAGTCATTAGAAATGAATATAGCGTCAAAAAGGTCAAGACAGCTAATTTTGCCAATTCAAGGGGAGGTAATTCATAGACCCTTTGACTGACATAGCTGAATTAAAATAGGAAACAACCTTGCATTTATATCGACCTACTATGCAAGTATGATTAAAATCAAATGAACACGAGTGTAGTCTGAAAGACAGCCATATCCCCGCTGCACAAAGATTTATAATATACAAATTTAAACATGGAATGTCACTGTGACAAATTCTTCTTGAAGTTTCCTTGTTCCAAAAAGTGTGACCTTCAACTAAAAGAACATATGTTTTACACAACTTGTAGTAGAGACATACAAACTACACATATACAAAACATAACTTATAAATCTTTGTGCTCATTTGATTTTAATCTCACAACTCGGAGTATTCCTGGTCTCGGGATATCGTTGTTATTTATTCTCACAACTCGGAATACCACTGGTCTCGGGATACCATTGTAGTTCATTCTCACAACTCGGAGTACCACTGTTCTCGGGATACCATTGTGATTTAATCTCACAACTCGGAGTGAACATGATGTTCATATATGCACAATCATTTCGTTGTTATATTTTTCAACCATGTATGTGAACATGATGTGAAGGCCCGGGCCTTTTGGCCTAATATGTAGCTATGCTACTGAGTATTTCACCATTCATATCCCTAATTGTAATTTTCACATGGATTTATTTTTTAAGTCGACAAATCGTTTGTTGACAATAATCACCAACAGTGTATTAGACTGAAATTCAAGAACTGGGTGTGCAAATATGCAAACGGTGTGCATAATAATTTGCTTAACACGTGTTACGCACCAATTCGCTATAACCCAGGCGAAATGAACAGTTTAAAACCATGATCTATCATGGTAGTTCATGAACTACCATGGTAGTTCATGGTCAGTAGACCATGGTTGACCATGGTAGACCATGTTTTGGTAAATGACACTTGATGGTCAATGACCATGATCTCTGACCATGGTAGTTCATGGTCTCTGACCATGGTCACCATGGTAGTTCATGGTCTCTAACCATGGTCTACCATGGTCAGAGACCATGAACTACTGTGGTCAGAGACCATGGTCATTGACCATCAAGTGCCATTTACCAAAACATGGTCTACCATGGTCTCCTGACCATGAACTACCATGGTAGATCATGAACTACCATGGTTGACCATGAACTACCATGGTAAACCATGAACTACCATGGCTGACCATGAACTACCATAGTAAACCATGAACTACCATGGTTGACCATGAACTACCATGGTAAACCATGAACTACCATGGTAGCTAAGTTCATGGTAGCTAACCCAAGGAATATATATATGATATTTCACTAGAATGGAATAAATGGTTCGGAGGAGATGTCGTTTGAAATTACTTTAACTTTTAGCCATGGCAGCCATCTTGAATGACTGGCGGCCGTGAAAAAACGCAAATTTGAGGTCGGCTATCCCAAAAATCATTGTGATTAAGTTTCATCAAAATCCTTCAAGCGGTTTCAGAGAAGATGTCGTTCTTAGTCTTTCCCTATATAACTATATGTAAACTTTGTGTCGTCGTGGTGGCCATTTTGATAATTTGATGATAACTAAAAACACAAACTTGATAGAGCCCAACCCAAGGAACATGTATATGATATTTCACTAGAATGGAATAAGTGGTTTTTAATGAGATTGGAATTATCTTAAATTTAACCTAGTTTGCAGTACCCCATTTCAGAGTTTCTTTCTAAGAAAAGTGGGTGGGGTAATAATCACAGAATTGTTTTGACATTTTTTTACATTATTTTGATATTTTGTACATTCCCATATATATTTACCACTTGTAAAATGGTCAAACCAAAGTTTAAATGTCTTTTGTTGATGGTACAGATGAAATTCATCTGCTAAATTTAACCTTGCATTTTGAATTCACAAGAATTCTCAAAAGGATATGCATCTGAATGTGCATGAGAAATACAATTTTATGAGATATACATTAAATCTTGACCATTGCCTACCATGGTCGACCATGGTCTACCACATGGTCTACCATCATCTTCAAATCTGGCGGCCATTTTGATTATTTGACAACGAAAAACACAAATTTGATAGAGCCCAACCCAATCAACATGTATATCATGCTATGTGTATATGATATTTCACTAGAATGGATTAAGTGGTTTTGGATGAGATGTTGTTCGAAATTTCCTTAAATTTAACCTAGTTTTCAGAGTTTCTTTCTAAGAAAAGTGGGTGGGGTAATAATCACAGAATTATTTTGACATTTTTTTACATTATTTTGATATTTTGTTCATTCCCATATACATAAACTACAAGAAAACATATATTTACCACTAATAAAATGGTCAAACCAAAGTTTGAATGTCTTTTGTTGATGGTACAGCTGAAATTCATCTCCTAAATTTAACCTTGCATTTTGAATTCACAAGAATTCTCAAAAGGATATGCGTCTGAATGCACATAAGAACTACAATTTTATGAGATATACATTAAATTTTTACCATGGTCAACCATGGTCTACCATGGTATACCATCATCTTCAAATTTGACCATGGTCTTTCAAATCTTGACCATGGCCGACCATGGTCACCACGGTTTTTGATTGCCGACCATGAACTATCATGATCGACCATCAAATACCATCAAATACCATGGTTAGAGACCATGGCCAACCATAGTCAACCATCCTCTTCGAATTTGACCATGTTCGACCATGGTCTCTAACCATAGTATTTGATGGTATTTGATGGTCGATCATGATAGTTCATGGTCGGCAATCAAAAACCGTGGTGACCATGGCAGACCATGGCCTTCATTTCGCCTGGGTAGTGGGTGTCTCTGGGGTAATTTATTTTCACAGATAAAGGTGAAAAAGATGCATTTTAGATCATCTTTCTTCTATAAATGTATACAAAACAACATTATTGAGAAAGTAAGAGTTTGAAAGTGTTGTTAAGCAACCACCCCACCCAATCCAAATATTGGCCGCGATTTTTCAAAAACGGCCATGCAAAAGACGGCTGCACGGTTTGCTGGCTAATACACTGATCACCAAAGTCACGGTAGATTCTACTTTAGGCCTAAACAAGGAAGTGTTTTGTTTCCTGTCACCCAACTGAATCGCCGTTTTTACCATTGACACAACAACATTTTACCCCTTCATTTGTTTGTTGCTTTGTTTTGTTTTTAAACATATTTGTGTTTTGGCCTTAACAGAATATAATTCAATCAGTTTTGCATGTAATTTGAAAATTGTAATAAAAGGTAACATATTTGTGTTTAGATCTACTCTTGTTTGTGTAATGTATATCTCTCAATGCTACAGTCATACGTTCGAGTCCCGCTTGTTCCACGTTCGCACATTGAAGAATGTTTGACAGCTACTCACTAACGCGCGGCAGGACTGTGGTTCTACGAGTTTGTTTCAAAACAGATGAGGTCTACCTCCACCTCTCCCAAATTGACGCATAGATAAAAGTCGTTAAAATCTTTTAAAAAATCCCACCACTCTCCACACACACACACACACACAATTTATTTTCCAACTTAAGTCTTAAAGGGAGTACATCAGGGCTTTTTATGGGGGTCTAGGTGTCCGATTTAAAATTGACAAATATTAATATATTTTATTCTACATGACCAAAACATAATGAGCCTACAAAATCTTTTATTTGCAAAGAAATTCATTCTGCACAGTAATACGTGCTATCCTAGTTGATGCACTGGGGTTAATTTCAGCATATTACGTGCGATTCCACCCTAGCTATATGGTGTTCTGAAACTTTAGACATTAACAAAATGGTTCTAGCTTCACATTTTGATTGATAGTGTTATATATCGTAAACTGGAACAATTTTATAATTTAAGATGTTTCTAGAAAAATCCTGATGTACCCTTTTAAGACCATTGGGCATGAATTAAACAAACCTTTTTCATAAAAAAAACAATACAATTAGAATAAAAAAATTGGTTCCTGCTCAGATTTTATCATTTTCTGGGATGCTCTCCTGACTGAGCTAACAATCCTTCACAAATTTGATGAGCTATAATGGGACTTATTGACATTTACATTTATTATTACTTTTGCCTTCTTGTTAGTCTGTTTGCGTGTTTTTTTCTGTGTCTTGTGGTTGACTGTCCTCCTTGAATGCTATACTTTCCTTGTCCGATATTTTTATATTTCTTTATTCTAAAACCGGAGTGTCCGAATTATCTAAGACCCGAAGTCTAAAAATAGTCACTTTGGATCAAATGACGTCATATATACCCAGTCAGATCTTGTTGATTTGCATTCGGTCTCGCCGACACGATTGGCACGAGTATTCAGGATTCTTTTACTACCGAATCAGTCATTTTAACTTCATAGCAAAAGAGGTAAAAACTTAAGAATATTTCACAGCGTATACAAAGTAAGCTAAAAATCTTATTCTGGAGAATGGGCAGCAATAACTTTTTACAAAGGATAGTAGCTTTTGCGATAACCATTACTGACCAAACCCATTAAATATTATATGAAGACTATAAAGGCCATGTATATTTCTTAAATATATATATAAATTGATGGTGTTGCAAGAGAAATACATTATAGAATTAACTGGTTACAAATCTCAATACTCTATCCTAGGAGAACGATACAGCATATGAATACATTTTACACAAGATCACGTGATGATCACGTGATGATGATGATTGATCTATTAATTAGAACGCACAGCAAAACGATGGAACAATAGATGAAATAGCTACATAAACAATATATAACTTAAACAATGTATCGAGGAAATAATTTTGAAATTTAAATGAAATTACCATAATACGTATCCGCACTAGAAAAGAAGAAACACCTGTTAAAATATGGGTCTTCTTTTTCAGGCAATGCGTCGATTCATCAGTGAGGCTGTATTTAGGATTCGTGAAAAAACATGGTTACTAAAGCTTGGTGAACATGTTCACCATGCTAAAAATGGAGGAATAAAATGACCTGTCTAATTTCTTTAGCATTTAGCATGTTTAGGTAAGAAAAAGTTTTTTGCAAATGCAATTAAAGATAAAAAATACTCTAAATTTATTTGGTCACATCTTAAATCAATATCTGCACAGATCAATCAAACTCACTCACAGTTATTAAATTATCACCAATTTTAACTATTAATAATGTTACAATTGAGGGAGAGAAAAGTATAGCTGACGCTCTAAATAACCACTTTGTTAATATAAACAACAATAATCAAAACTCCACTATATGCAAATAACTACCCTGAATTAAAAAAAAAAAAGATAATAAATTAAAACAGGCAATATTTAAAATAGATTACAGCTCAATTTTCGAAGTAAGGCGAATACTTGATAAATTAAATATAAATAAAGCAACAGGTTTAGATGGCATTGGACCTCGTATTATAAAAGCAGCATCGGATTGTATCATTAATGCTATCACTTCGAGCACTAATAAATGCACAGATCAAGGCATATTTCCTAATCAGCTGAAAAAAGCATGCTTGTTACCTATACAGAAATAATGACCAAAAGAAGACCGTAACAATTATAGACCTATCTCATTATTACCAACAATTTGCAAAATCTTTGAGAAACATGTTGCTGCGCAACTGCATTCGTTCTTTCAACAATTTGATATTTTGAACTCAGCTCAATCTGGATTTCATAAAAATCATTCTTGCAAAACAGCACTAATTCACCTTGTTGATTGTTGGTTGAAACACATTGACTCTGGAAACTTTGTCGGCAGTGTTTTCCTTGACATGAGAAAGGTTTTTGAACATTGGTTTGAGTAATATCTGTCAAACAGGACACAAGTAGTCAGAGTTGGACAGTATCAATCTGAGGAGATAATCATCAAATCAGGTGTCCCTCAGGGATCCATACCAGGACAGCTTTTGTTCTTGATTTATGTAAATGATCTACCTTTAACTTCCAAAGAAGCTTCAGTTGACATGTATGCTGATGATTCAAATCTACATACAACAGGTACGGATGTGTCATCCATTGAGAGAAAATTACAAACAGACTTAAATAACATAAATGAATGGTGCATTATAAATAACATGGTTATAAATCCTACAAAAACAATTTAAACATGTATGCTATTAGGTTCAAAATATAAAATAAACCGTTTTCGATAGATAATTGCCTGATACAATCAGTGTCTTCTCAAAAACTTCTTGGAATTACAGTAGATCAACATCTAAAGTGGGATGTTCCGATAAGCAAAGTCTGTAGTCAAATATCGAGTAAATTCACTCTTTTAAGACGAATATCTAAATATTGGACACTTGATATGAAAAAGCTATTCTATAATGCTTATTTTAAATAGTTCCAATTTGATTATGGTGCTATCCTCTGGAGTAATTGTACTAAATCAAATTTTACAAAGGTTGTTACTTTACAAAAAAGCATAGGCGTCTCCATGGCCGAATGGTTAACGACGTTGTGTTGTAATCCTTCGCCTCTCAACACTGCAGGTTCGAATCCCACTGGGAGCTCGACTTGTAAGTGAGGAAGTGTCGATTCTTACGGATGGCGGGAGGTGTACAGTACTGGTTCTACACAGGAAAAGTGGAAGGTCTGCCTCCGCCACAAAAAATCAACCGTCATATATTGTGTTGAAAATGACGTAAAACACCATACAAACAAACAAAAAAGCATTGCACGCTGAATTTTGATAAAAACTTTCAGAAAATATTTTCAAGGAGTTAATTGGATGTCATTTGAAACAAGATGTAAATTTCAAGTAGGTGTTGTAGTTTTTAAAGCAATTCATAATCTTACATCAACATGATCTATATACATAAATAAATTAAAAACATTTTCTGAAAATAACATATAATTTAATATCATGCATTAAACATGACATTAAACATCATAAATTTAATGTACCAACATTAATGGTTATATATCGATGTGCTTCTCGTTTTTGTGTTGTTGACGTAAGATAAAACTTTTGTTGATCATTTAAATTTATTTGCAAAAATGCAAAGTTTTTAGTTAACAAAGTACGTATACCGGTATTTTTGTAAAACAGTTCACATGCACCTTGAAAGAGATAGATAATAGTACAGAAGTACCCCAAAAATGCACTCCATTTGGTCTGCGTGCATTCCATTTGCACTCCATTTGCATTCTGTTTGCATTTCATTTTTAAAATGCATTAATTTGGCTGTTTGAATGCATTCAACAAATATAAACGAGACTCCGTGTTCATTTAAATGCACGGAACTACATTCCACAAACGGAGAAAATGCATTTGCATTCATTCGTACAGCATTCATCAATTGCAACACCTCTCACAATTAATACAAGTATTTTTTTCGCCCAATTTATATAATTCTTTGAGTTTATGTAGCTCTTTAGTCACTGATTCTGATTTAATTATTTTATTAAAATACAGAAAAACACATTTCCTTTAAAGGGACACACGGCAATTTTGATTTTTAGCTCTACTGATCAGAGATCAGCAAAGCTTATGCCGTTGTGGGGCGTCCGTCGTCCGTATGTCTGTCCGTCCGTCTGTCTGTCTGTAAACTTTTTTTTGTAGCGACTACTCCTCTGAAACTACTGAATGGATTTTCATGAAACTGTACAGAAATGTTGCCCATGAAGTCCAGTTGATCCTAGCAAAAATCCATGTTGATGTGAAATCCAAGATGGCCACCAAATCTAAAAATAGATTTTTAAAAAACAAGTTTGTAGCGACTACCGTACTTCTTGAAAACTATAAGTGATATTGATATGGGACTTTTTCTAAAATGATCAGTATGACATGGTGTTGATCCTTGTCAAAAATTATTTTGATTTGATGTTAAACATGGCCGCCAGTGGCCATCTTTGTTTACATAGGGTTATATAATGAAAACTTGTAGCGACTACTCCTCTGAAACTACTTGACGGATTTTCATGAAACTTCACAGGAATGCTGATCTAGCTATCAAAAACCTATCAGTAGAGCTTCAAGGTCATTGACCTCTTGTTTTAAAAACTCACGGCGTCCCGTTAGTTTTCCTCTTAACTTGCATTTGTTAAATCATTAATATTTATTGTTAGAACAGTTCAAAGCAAATTATTTTTACATATTACTAACTTTTTATAATATTGCACAAATAATATATTTAAAAAATGTTAAAGTAGTGAAGACAGTTGAAGACAGTTGAAATCTCAATTTTTTATTTAATTATATGCAAGCAGTTTTAAAGTCAAAATGACGCAGGATAAGTAAATCGACAAGCAAATTTTTTTTTTTAAATAAAGCTCAAGATTGCCATGTGTTAAAGTTATCCAAAAAAGTGAAATGCATTTGCGTGCGTCTTATTAAAACTGCATTTCAGTGGTTGCGTTGATTTTCAGTGTTCTGGGTTTTAAAAAATGCATTGATTGTTCATTTTGCGTTTATAAAAATTCATTCAGTGTTTGTTCTGCATTAGTTCTGTCTTTGTTCTGCTTTCATTATCCATTCTGTCCCATTCTCCATATTTAATCTCGATGTACATGGAGGATGAGCCTGGCATGTTCATGCCTGTTAGGTTCCATATAACCTTTCATGTGTTGGTGCGCCTTAAAACCCAATTCAATTCAATTCTTCTATCGTTCTGCGTTCGTTCTGCATTTATTTGGGGGTACTTAAACTCAATTGGATCTGTATATAGCAGATGGTACCAATATTTGGACACAGTTAAGTAGGGTTATACATATTTAAATAACCTATATTTTGTGTTGATAAACCATGAAATAATATGTTTAATGTAGTAATACATTAAATAACCGTTTCAGGCCCATAGCTACACTGAGGCACACCGCAGTTGCATTCTAATCATGCTAATGGAATATCAAAACAAATCACCGAAATAGACTTGAATATATTTGTCTTTAACTTAATACTGAAAATCTGGCATGGGAATGCACTAAAATGCAGATAAACAGTTTTTTCGCAGAACACAGTCCTCAGACTCCGCTAGGACGGGGTTTGCCTCGGTTAAATGTCGTGTCTGGCAACGGGCCTGCTTTGTAATATGTCGATTGGCCATGAAATGATTTACCTAACATATATAATTGGCTGATCTGCTGATTAAGCCATTAAATAACATATTCTTATAAGAATTGATAAGCCATGATAAAAATCAATTCACCTCTTTCTTTGTTTACAGTCAGAGAAGGCAGGGAAGATATCAGTGACACAGTTCAAAATTGCCTTGGATATGGGTGACCCGATCATGGCCTCCAAGTGTCGACTCTTCTTTGCCCTCAGTCTCATGCAGAGGTCTGCATTACGAGAGAGTAAACAGATTATCAGGTAGAAACTACTGCTGCAAATCTTTTCTTAAATAGCAAATGTAATTAAGACAACAGGTTTGTTTGTTTGAATGGTGTTTGACGTATTATGGTATGGGGTTGTCCGTCCGTCAAAATTGCGTAAACAATTGCGTATTCCAGGCAATAACTGCGAAACTATAACTCCTACACTCATGAAACTTCATAGGTACATTGCCCAAGTTGAGAGGAGGATCCCTATGGGTTTTGGGGTCAGTAGGTCAAATGTCAAGGTCATCTAGACCTTATATAGAAAAATGCATTCTGAACGATAACAGCTACACTCATGAAACTTCTTAGGTACATTGCCCTAGGTGAGAGGAGGAACTCTATGGTTTTGGGGGCCAGTAGGTCAAAGGTCAAGGTCACGGTGATCTTATGTAAATATGCATTCTGCACAATAACTTCATAACCATAACACCTACACTCATGAAACTTCATAATTACATTGCCCTAGTTGATTGGAGTAACCCTATTTTTTGGGGGGAGGGGGCCAGTAGGTCAAAGGTCAAGGTCACAGTGACTATATGGAAATATGCATTTCGCACATTAACTTCAAAACCATAACACCTAAGGTGGGGAGTGGGGGCCAATAAGTCAAAAGCCATGGTCACAGTGACCTCATATGGAAGTATACATTCCGCACAATAACTTCAAAATCATAACACCTACACTCATAAAACTTCATAGGTACATTGCCCTAGGTGAGCGGAGCAACCCTATCGCATTTGGGACCAGTAGGTCAAAGGTCAAGGTCACTGTGACCTTATATGGAAGTATGCATTCCGCACAATAACTTCAAAATCATAACACCTACACTCATAAAACTTCATAGGTACATTGCCCCAGGTGAGCGGAGCAACCCTATCGCATTTGGGACTAGTAGGTCAAAGGTCAAGGTCACTGTGACCTTATATGGAAATATGCGTTCCACACAATAACTTCCAAACCATAACACATACACTCATAAAACTTCAGAGTTACATTATCCTAGGTGAGAGGAGGAACCCTATTGCTTTTGGGGTCAGTAGGTCAAAGGTCAAGGTCACTGACATCTTACATAGAAAAATTCATTCCTCATGATAACTTCAAAATTGAAACACCTACACTTTTAAAACTTCATACATACATTGCCCATGGTGAGTGGAGAAAACTTTATGTGTTTGGATCAGTAGGTCAAAGGTCAAGGTCACCGTTTCCTTATATGGAAATATGAATTCCACATGATAACTTCAAAAACTGTTACACCTACACTTATGAAATTTCATAGGTCCATCACCCTTGTTGAAAGCAGGAACCCTATTACTTTTTGGTCAAAGGTCAAGATCACAGTGACCTTATATGGAAATATGCCTTTCACGCAACAACTTCAAAACTGTAACACCTACACTCCTAAAACTTCAGAGTTACATTACCCTAGGTGAGAGGAGGAACCCAATTGCTTTTGGGGCCAGTAGGTCCAAGATCAACTGTCATTTTACATAGAAAAAATGCATTCCTCATGATAACTTCAAAATTGAAACACCTACACTTTTAAAACTTCATACATACATTGCCCATGGTGAGTGGAGAAAACCTAATGTGTTTGGATCAGTAGGTCAAAGGTCAAGGTCACCGTTTCCTTATATGGAAATATGAATTCCACATGATAACTTCAAAAACTGAAACACTTACACTTCATAGGTCCATCACCCTTGTTGAAAGCAGGAACGCTATTATTTTTGGAGTCAAAGGTCAAGGTCACTGACCTTGTATGAAAATATGAATTCCACATGACAACGTCAAAGCTGTAACACTACACTCATGAAACTTCAACCCAATTTCTTTTGGGCCCAGTAGGTCAAAGGTCAAGGTCACAGTGACCTTATATTGAAATATGCATTCCACACAAATAACTTCAAAACTGTAAACCTACTCTCATAAATCTTCATAGGTACATTGCCCTAGTTGGGAGGAGGTACCCTATTTTTTGGGGGGCCAGTAGGTCAAAAAACAAGTTCATGGTGACCTTATATGGAATAATGCATTCCGCACAATAAATTCAAAACTGTAACACCTACCCTCATAAAACTTCATGGGTACATTGCCCTAGGTAAAAGGAGCAACCCTATTGTTTTTGGGTCCAGTAGGTCAATGGTCAAGGTCATCATGACCTTATATGGAAATAGGCATTCCATCTGATAACTTCGAAACCATAATACCCACACTTATGAAACTTCATCTAGATACATTGCATTTGGTGAGAGGAGGAACCCTATTAATTATGGTTCAGTGGTGCAAAGGTCAATGTGGCCATGACCTTTTATGGAAATAGGCATTCCTCGCAGTAACGTCAAAACTATAACACCCACACTCAAGAAATTTCTTGTCATATTGACTTCGGTGAGAGGAGGATCCCTATTGATTTTGGGTCATTTGATCAAAAGTCAAGGTCACCATGACATTATATGGAAATAGGCATTTCGTCGGATAACTTCAAAACCATAACACCTACACTCATGAAACTTCATAGATACATTACCCTTGGTAAGAGAAAATATTGTATTTCATTGGTATTAGCAGGTCAATGGTCAAGTCAATGGTCAAGGTTGCTATGATCTTATGTTGTAATATGCATTCTGGGCGATAACATCAAAACCATAACACCTCCACTGAAAAAACTTCGTATGTGCATTGACTTTGGCAAGAGAAAGAACCTTATTGTATTTGGGGTCAGTAGGCCAAATGTCACAATTCCCGAAATATGATACCCACATTTATTAAACTTCATAGGTGCATTGTCCTTGGTTAGAGGAGGAAGCCTATTACTTTTGGGTTCAGTAGGTCATCAAGGTCACATTGAACTGACAATGACTGAATAACTGAAACTTAAACGCGTTCGAAAAACACCCAGTTCGGACCAGTAACGCCGGAGTTTTGACCCTTGATTTAGTTAAGATATTTTCCTCACTGTAACTTGTAACTATTAGACCTACAATTTTGAAATTTTACGGAAATAGTACCCATGTTAAAACAACAACCTCTATTAATTTTAAGCTTAGTAGGTCAGATGTCAAGGTCACTGTGACCTGATCATGACAAATTCCTTCCCAGCTGTTATTCATGAATATTTGATCTACAGTCTTAAAACTTTATACAAATAGTGCTCTTGGTTAAACAACATCCCCTATGAGTTATATTTGTGTTAGAAGGTCAAATGTAAGGGTTGCATTGGCCTGACACCTAGGAAATGCTTTAAACATAACAACTTTAGGAAACGGGCGTATAATGCCCCGTTAGGCAGTGCTCTTGTTAGCACATGTTATGCCATATGTGATGGTCGATTTTTCTGTGGTCCACGGTCTTCAGCTATTTAAAAAAAGAAGTTATTTTAAATCAGTTGTAGAGATCCCGTTTTTAGCTCTACTGGCCGAAGTCCAGCAGAGCTTATGTGATGACAGGTTGTCCGTTGTCCATCGTCATCCTTTAACATTTGCCTTGTGAACATGTTAGGGCCTTCATTACTAATTGGATCTTTACCAAACTTTACCAGGGTCTTTATGTCAATGAAAGCTCGGACAAGTTTGAAAATCAGCCAGATCGGATTAGTTTCACCGGAGTTATGGCCCTTGTTTTGCTGAAAAATGCAATTTTCTGCCCACTCTTTTGTGACCACTCTAGCACCTTCATTTATTATTTGATCTTTACCGATCTTGCACAGATTGTTAATAGCAATGAAAGCTCGGAAAAGTTTGAAATACAGCCAGATCGGACAAGTAACACCAGAGTTATGGCCTTTGATTTAGATAAAAATGCTGTATTTTGCCTCGTTAAGACGTTAGGACCTTCATTTGGTCGGATTTCAATAAAAGTTTGCAGGGATGATCAGTATCAAGCCTAGTCACAGTGTTCCGGTTGAATGATTTTGGCAGAGTTATAGCCCTTTAAAGGTTTTAGTACACAAACTTTGTCCAGACTAGTTCTCCTGAACACCTGGCCGAATTTCAGCGAAACTTTGCAGTATCAAGCCTAGTTATGCATATCTTTGCCAGTTTACTGATTTTTGCGGAGTTATGGCCCTTTAAAGGTTTTAATATACAAACTTTGTCGAGATTAGTTTCTTCTGAACTCATGCCGAATTTCAACGAAACTTTTTAGGGATGATCTGTATATCATTGCCGTGTTACGGTTGAATGATTTTTGGTGGAGTTATGGCCCTTTAAAGGGTTTAGTACACAAACTTTGACTGGACTAGTTCTCCTGAACCCCTGCCTGGATTTCAAAGAAACTTTGCTGGATGATCAGTACCAAGCCTAGTTGTGCATATCATCGCTGTGTTCCGGTTGAATGTTTTTTGAGAGTTATGGCCCCTTATACACAAACTTTATCCAGAATAGTTTTCCTGTGAAAGATTTCAGTGAAACTTGGCAGGAATAATCAATACCAAGCCTAGTTGCGCATAAGGCTGTAACGATTCACAAAAATAGTGTTTAATCACGATACATCCGATTCGCTTCACGATGCGTTTGAACCTCGATTCGATGTAGTATTGATTAAATGACTTTCAAGTTGTTTTTACTAAAAAACTATCAGAGAAATATGAGTCTTTTACCTCTATTTGAAAAAAGAACGGCCCTTTGCTACAGAAAGAACAGCTCGCCAGAAACACACTTAACTGAACTAAATATATGCGTAAAAGATGCAAAATTTCTGCTAAATATTGACATTTCTGGCATACTAGTATATCTTCGACAAAATGAAAGTAGCAGGTGCTTGCTAGGACCGGTAACTCTATTGTCACGCAACAACCCGCAAGAAACAAACTTATTTTCTATTAAATTCTTCAAAAGGAAATCGGTATAAACAGGCGCAATGCGGAAATAAAATGCGAAATAGTGGGAAAGTTTGTTTGAAATGCTAAATGAATAAACTTGATGTTTGTGCATTTTAGTTATGTAACCAAGTTACTAGAGAGATTATCCACGAATGTTTAGCGTGATATTAAAATAGAAGCAGGTGGACATGTAAACAAAGTTTTGTTGATATTTAGGATATTATGACACTTATACAAATTTATTGGGAAGAGAACTGCCCTGTATATAAGATCATTAAAGATGGACATTCTTGAAAAAAGGATATGAACATTTGAACGTTTTTCACTGTATCAAAAAAAGAGAGTAGCTTTCTGAGCACATAGTTTATAAGTTTAATTTGAATTATAAAAAAAGTAAAAATCGTTTGTTGATTTTGTTAATTGACAGTTGGTAATTGTATCGCGATACGTCTCGTATCGTGAGCTAGGCGTATCATTACGATGTCGATGTCATGTTCCCCACTACAGACTCCATATAGCCAGTAGAGTGAAACAGACCCTCTTTGGCCTCTTGTTATTGGAGTTGTGGCTCTTTAAAGGTTTTAATACACAAACTTTGTCCGGACTGGTTCTCCTCAAGCGGGTTATGTTCCGGTTTATTGATTTTTGGCCCTTTATGTTTAAAGGTTTTAATACACAAATTTGTCCAGACTAAAAGTGTTTTCCTTCACCATGTCAACCAGTTGCATATATCAGTGTCATGTTCCAGTTGAATGATTTTTGATGGATTTATGGTGGCCCTATCGCCAGTGGGGAAAGACATCTGTTTTTAGCGATCAGCAGAGCTTACGCCGTAGTGTGGTGTCCGTCGTCCGCCTGTCTGTAAAACTTTTTTGTAGTGACTACTCCTCTGACACTACTGGATGGATTTTCATGAAACGTTACAGGAATGTTGCCCATGATGTCTAGTTGATCCTAGCAAACATTCACGTTGATGTGAAATCCAAGATGGCCGTCATGGCTAAAATAGATTTTTAAAAAACAAGTTTGTAGCAACTACTTCTTGAAAACTATAAGAAATATTGATATGTGACTTCTTCTTAAATGATCAGCATGACATGGTGTTGATTCTTGTTGAAAATCGTTTTGATTCGACTTTGAACTTGGCTGCCAGCGGCCATCTTTGTTAACATAGAGTTATACAGTAAAAAATTGTAGCGACTACTCTGATGAAACTACTTGACGGATATTCATGAAACTTCACAGTAGTTTTGCACTTGATGTCTAGTTGATCCCAGCCAAATTTCAGGCTGGCCGGAAATTCAAGATGGCTGCCACCACTAAAAATAGATTTAAAAAATAATATTTGTAGCTACTACTTCTGAAAACTAAGTGATACTGATATGGGACTTTTTCTAAAATTGAATTGAATGTTAATTAATGGCTTATCAACACAGTATAGGTTATTTAGAGCCACCCCAGAGAGGGGAAGGATACATAGGAATCCGGGAACCGTGCCTTACTCTTATTATCGAATAGATTCCTAAGGTTCTTTAACGTGCTCGGAGGATAGACCGATACACAGGATCGCCCGGTTTACGGACAAGGCTAAGGGAAAGTGTCTTGCCCAAGAACACACCGATGAAACTCAGTGGCACCATGGAGGATTGAACCCGGGGCCTCCGATTACAAATCCGCCGCGCTACTGACTGCTCCACGCCAGAAATGATCAGCATAACATGGTGTTGACCATTGTCGAAAATCATTTTGATTTTACATTAAACATGATGGCTGCTAGCGGTCGTCTTTGTTTACCTAGAGTTGTATATTAAAAACTTGTAACGATCAACTACTCCTCTGAAACTACTTGAAGGATTTTCATGAAACTTAACAGAAATGTTGCTCGTGATATCTAGTTGATCCTAGCAAAATTTCAGCTCGGCCAGAAATTCAAGACGGCCGCCACGGCTAAAAATAGATTTTTAAAAAACAAGTCTGTAGCAACTACTCTTGAAAACTATAGGTGATATTGATATGGGACTTTTTCTTAAATTATCAGCAAGGCATGATGTTGAACTTGTCGAAAATTATTTTGAATCAACATTAAACATGGCCGCCATTGGCCATCTTTGTTTACATAGAGTTATATAATAAAATTTTAGCTACTACTCCTCTGAAACTACATGACGGATTTTCATAAAACTTAACCACTTGATGTCTTGTTGATTCTAGGGAAATTTCAGGACGGCGGAAATTCAATATGGCCACCACGGCTAAAAATAGATTTGAAAAACAAAAGCAAATTTGTAGCGACTACTTCCTGAAAACTATAAGTGATATTGATATGGGACATTTTCTAAAATGATCAGCATGACATGATGTTGGTCAATGTCTAAAAATCATTTTGATTCGAGGTTGAAGTGACACTGTCCATTAGTAAGCAGATATTGAGCATAGATCAGTGAAATGTCTACATGAAAACATTAGCATAGACCCAGATAAGCCTGTACCGTAGTAATACATTCGTGAGTTTAAGTCTTATTTATTATTTGTAAATAATGTTGGACCCACTTTATTTACATTTTCAGCTCATCACATGACATCCATTAGCGCATAAGCTTTTATAGATTGTATCTTGTAAAAACTTGTAGAGACTACTCCTGAAACTACTTGACAGATGTTCATGAAACTTCACAGGAATGCTGATCAAGCTATCAAAACCTATCAGTAGAGCTTCAAGGTCATTGGCTATAACTTTCTCATTTTTTGATATTTCTTCTTCATCAAACATCCAATATATACTTGTCATGACAGCATTGACATGGCCATACTAAAATATAAAGTCAAGGTCACACTGAAGGTCATTATATGGGTTGAGTACTCATTTTTTCTTCACGAAGGCTGTAATTTTCTCATTTCTTGATATTTCTGTCACACTTTCAATATATACTCATCATGACAACATCGACATGATCATACGAAAATATAGGTCACACTCATGGTTATTATATGAAACTTAACGTTGGCTGTATCTTTTGTCATTTCTTGATATTTCTTCAACAGACTTTCAATAAATAAAGGTGAAGTTGTCAAGGTCACACTGAGATTAAATACCCAATTTTTTTCTTGCACCAAAAATTAAGGTTGGCTATAATTTTCTCATTTCTTGATATTTCTTCATCAAACTTTCAATATATACTCATCATGACAACATCGACATGACAATACTAATCTATAAAGGTGAAGGTCACACTGAAGGTCATTATATGGGTTAAATACTCATTTTTTTTCTTCACGAATAGAATACTATTAGCTAGTTTGTCAAGGTTATTTATCTGGGTCCAAAATACTTTGTTATACTGACGGAACACCCGTCTAGCTCATTGAAGCAGAGTTACTTTGCATGCATCCGATAGAAATGGCTATATCACTGTCTGAAATATGCTTTTCGCTCAGACTGACAGCTGCTTTATGATCACTTTGTCTCTCTGCCTTCGTCGTCGGTCACTCTAAAACCTGCAGCCTAACATTGGCCATAACTTGAAAATTATTTGACTTATGTTCATAAACACACACTTCTTCATCTCACCTCAAGGAATGTTGTTGTACATGCATTTCCAATATGAGAGTTTGATCATTTCGAGATGAAATAAATAGAGATTATTTAACTGCTGGGATCGATTATAGGGAAATCCTTCACAAGATGGTAGACGTGTTGTTCTTTTCACGAACGAGCGTAAGCGAGTGAATGAAAAAACAAAACACGACTACCATCGAGTGAAGGATTTCCCTATAATCGAACCCAGTAGTTAATAATCTATTTATTACATTTTAAATCAAGTTTATGTATACTTTCAACCTAAATTATTGGCTTTATTGAACGTTATTGGAAGGTGTCGTCGACGTCATCAACACGTTATTGACGTCATAACTCAACGTCGCAGTTAGTTGTTTTTGTGTTCGGAGTTAGTTAATAATATTTAGCGATTATGAATATTCTTTCACTGAGAAATCCCAATCTTTTACCGATGGAAATGTAATAAAATCTGATATTTATCATGTTCATTGCAAAACAAATCCAGTTTTTATGTCCCCAAAAAGAAGCATATAGTAATTGCAGCGTCCATCCGTTCGTCCTTCCGTCCAAAACAATCATGTCATAACTTTGAAAGAACTGAAGGGATTTCCATGAAACTTCACACAAATGTTAACCATTATCATGATTATAACGAGAAGGTGTGTTAATAATCGGGTACCTACCTCAAGGTCAAGGTCACACTTGGAGGTCAAAGATCAATTGAGACAAACTTTTCTGGGGCTTTTGTCACTTATTGGTGGCATAAATTTCTTGTTATTGTATACATGGTATACCTTATAATCAAAAAAAAATAATTTAGCGATGTCATCTCATTATGATAAAATTGTGTTTTTTTACTCAATGACATGATAATTTCTAAAATACTTGACCGATTTCAATAAACTCTGATTATTATCTTAGTTATTTTCAATCCCACGATTGTTGTTCCTTTTTTAAGGAGTAGGTATTTTCATTAGGGAATATTAGTTGTTTAATAGTTATAATTTTTGGAGGGAATACCATTTCGCCGCATGTAGAACTTTTATTATGTTTATTTTATTTTCAGGAGGGAGTACTATTTGGCCACTCACTTCAAACTGAGCGATCAGAGATGGATAGACATGTGCAAGGGAATGTGGAGCAAGCTTCAGTATCAGTACTCCAGAAGAAAGAGTCTGAAGAGCAGACAGAAACTGTCGTGTCATTCAAACAGTCACCATGGCAACCAGGTAGAAAGTGATGGTCAAAGTGAAGAAAGACAAGTGACTTGAATTGACCAGGAAGCTACTTAGGTTCTCGACAGTTATCGGAATTGACAGTGGCCATGAGGGAAAAATAAATTGGTGATGTTTTGGGATTGTTTCGTTTTGGCCAAATGCTGATCATGCTTATATTAAAACTGTGTGATAATGCATACAGTGACTTGGATAAAAACATAATGTTTATTCCACAAAAGCAATGGTCAAATAACTGTTTAGAGCATTTTTAACAACAGGTCGTGGATGTTTTTATCCAAGATGTTGTGCTTTATTGAACTTCCTCAGGTGTATCAACAGTGACTGTAACACGTGTATTAAAATCATAACTACCGGTAGACATCCTAGTTAGATAATGTCGTAAATGTTAAAGTTAAATGTGGTTGTGGGTGCCCAGAGTACAGCACATTTGATTCTGAACTCCGGAGGGATGGGTTCAAGCCTCAGTGGTGCCTCTGGGTTATATCTGTATGGCCTTAGGCAAGGAGTTTCCATCGGATGGGAAAAAAATTAAATTAGGCAGTCCTGTGCATCGGAGTCTGCGTGTTATTCTCCTAGCACGGTAAAGAACCATAGGAATGTATTATACATAGTAAAGGTATTGTCACGCTTCCCAGATTCATATGTATGTATCCTTCCCCTCTGGGTGGCTCGAAATAAGCTTAGCAATATGGCAGTGAGCCGTTAAACGACGAGCCTTTGAACCAGAATTCAATTCAGTTTTTTGTCAAAACTCTATCCAGGTTCAGGTCATATAATAATGAATATGTGTATGCCATTAAAAGGAAAGATTTATCATTTACATGTCCTGAATAATCTGTGATAGAATATGCGTAAAATGAATTATAAGTTGGTAACTCTTAATTCGACGCTCCAGTTTTGGGGTTTGGTCTGACTGGTTATATATCCATTTATATTGTGTCTATGTAGATTTTTGATTCTCGAAATATATGTTATATACATAAACCTCGTTATCAGTAGATTTAGAAATGGTGTACATAATGTTGTAAAATTTGGCTGTTGGCGGGATAGCTACTTTAAACCAGCAGAGCACCTGTAATTATCTTTGAAAATGTGATCTGAATTCATAGATCCCTAACCCTTTCGCCGCCAAATTTCAAATGTCGTCTGCTAATATTTGAATTTAAACCTTCCGGCTATATTTTACATAAAAAGTGTTTTGGAAAACCATTTTACTGAGTGACGAACATTGTTAACCTGATCAGCATGTTGATCTGGGCCTACATTGGCCGTAAAAGCAATGCTTTTGAGTGTGGCAGCGAAAGGGCTAAAGATCTGTCCGCTCCGCCCACCACTGCAAGCTCAGTTTGGCCACATACATTGGCCATGTATTGTATATTTGGTTAGTTTGTGGGACATCATGTGCTATATCTACAGGTGTAAATACCTGATGCAATTACTGTCTGGTTATAGCGGTGCTTATTTTCCCCAGTTTATAAAACTATTAATTTTAAACATGCAATAAAATGGCATTACGTGGTCCGAGTATTAACTTCCACACCCCATCCAACCCCTTCTCTAAGAAGCGAAAACGGGGTGGGCTGGGGTATGAAATAAAACCTTAATTTCGGTTTAAAAGGTTTGCATATTGTAAAATTCAAACATTTAATAGGTAATTTTAAATGGGTTATCACATTTGTTCAGTAAAAAAAGGTTTCAAACATGTTTTATTGAAGAAATATCCGTTCTAAAATCCTGCGAATATAATCTTTCCCATCACTTAATGGAATTAAGGCGGGACCACGTCATGGAGTGGTCTAACTTATTGTTTTTCTTGTGAAGATTATATGTTGGTGTGAACATTTTAGTTTGATTATGGGCATGTTGTGTGTTTTCCTTTCAAAGTTTAAGAAGTTTAAGACTGATAATTCATAAAAACTTTTTATTAATTTTAGCTTTTGCTTCATAATTGTCACATTATAATACCATGGCCAAATAAAATAATACCTGTGTTTATCGTAACCCGACCGACTTCCTTAAAAGTAACCTCCGACTTCTTTTTTTTTTATTGAGAATAAAAAAAAATCTAAATTATTCCAACAGTTGTTTTATAGTTTGTCAGCACTTGCATTTACCCGCAAATGCAATCATTTGCAAAAAAAAAAAAAAAAAAAAATGCGCCGAAAAATAAATAAATATCCGGAATCCGTCGAGTAATTAATTGTTCTCAAGCCTAAACATGCTAAAATCTTCATTTATAAAAAAACAAAATAAAAGCAAAATATAAAATAAAAAGCTGACCTTCCAATCAGGACCGATCCATTTTTTTCCAACAGTGTTACAGTAAACATGATATTGCCCTTGAATGATATAAAAGTAAAAGAAAGATGAACATTTTGTTTTTGCTCAATCGCTTGTAGTGAGTAGTTTGTTGTTATATCAAACCTAGGTTTTACACGATGCTGGTTTTGGATTTCGGCATCAGCAAAGTTGTATCATTGCTCAATAACTTAAAAACAATTAAGTTTGTTTAATCCAAACTGGATCATTGCTCAATAACTTAACAATGCTTAAGTTTGTTAAATCCAAATTTTTAGACCTTGAGCATTTCTGTTCATTACTTCATTATGAGTTATTGTCCTTGATTTATAGAAAAAGGGTGAAAGTTTATGATTCATTATAGTGTGTTTAATCCAAGTTTTATACATGTGGCAGTGTTATAATAAAAAGCGGGATAAGTTTCAGCAGTATCGGATGATTTGGTCCGGTCATAAGTTCAGAGTTATTGCCCTTGACTGATTGATAAATGGTGAAATGTCCTATATGTCAAACACAAATGCAACACACAACAGCATTTCAATAAAAAGTAGTCCAGGTTCAAACTTCATCCTCACTTTTAGTTCAGGAGTTATTGCCCTTGTCTAATAGGAAAATGTGAAATGTTTCCCACGTTAAAGACTCATAAAACTGTTTGTTTCATGGCAGGGAGTTTTTTAGTCTTGATCATCTTCGACGCTTGATTGTATATAAAAACATCTTGACCGTTTGTGCAAAACCAAATTTAAAACAGATTTGTGAACGTAATTATTATTTTTTATTAAAGACAAAGCATTTCTGACCATCCGCATTTAGTTTGTCGATATAATGATGAAGTTTCCCTCTTTGTTTATTTATAAATTTATTGTCTTTCTTATATCTTGGATAGAACATGTTTCTGTCTCAGCAGAGCCTCAAATCCTATCAATTCATCCAACTCGTAATTTTGAACGAGTTGGATGAATTGATAGGAGCCTCGTATCCTATCTTTCTATCCGACGAGTTTATTAAAATCAATAATAAACTGTCACAAATGAAAGATTCTATTTATCAAATAACATACCTACGACGTGATAGTTTCTCATTAATGTTGTCAATTTACCTTGTATACGGCAGCAATTTGTAAGAGAAACCATGACGTTGTGTTGTTGTTTTCATGACGTCAAGCAAATAATGTGACACCTTAAACCAAATTTAACGTTACTGGTATGCATTTTATAAAGTAAAATTTCAAATAATGATGTCGGTAAATACTGAAATGGGTATCCCTTGGAAGCAACAAACACAAACAAGAGATAAAAGTAGCAGACTCGGTTTTATTGAGAGTATTCTTTGGTTATTGAGCAGAAATTAGTTACTGAATGGTGTTTTGCAACCTTTTAGAGCTTAAGTTATATCAGGTTGGAATAGGGAATAGTGAATAGCAACAATTATAATAATCAGGGTCTTTTACAGAAATTATTTAAGGGATAGGGGAAATAAAATTTGAATGTCATGGGGCGGGTGTGCGAGGAAGGTATCCTTCTGGTGACCAGTATATTTAAGGATCATGATTTATTTAGATGCAATTTTAGTATATTTCAACTGTAAATGAAAGGATTTTTAGGAAGTATAGCCTACAAGGAGCTATTTATAGACAAGTATAATGCTTTTGGAGATTTATTGGTGTTTTTAAGGGATAGGGCAGAGAGATCAAAGGATAGGGGGTTAATTAAGGAGTAGGGTGAAATTAGATTTTAGAATCCTATGAATTAAGGGATAGGGGGAATATGCTCTTAAATGGCCTGTGGAAGACCCTGATAATAAAGATGGTTACTGGAAATGTCCTAGTTTAGATCCCCGTTCATTTCAGAACAATGATATTCAGCTTGACCACTTCCCATTGGGGGAATTTACCTTTATTCATAATTTTGATAAAGCATCATCAAAATAAACTAACCAATCAGTGATCACAAGTTTGACACACCTATAAATTCTGTTAAGTGGTAGACTCAGTTTTTATTTTAGATGTTCAACCAAGTTTACTGTTAACCTTTAACCCGATAAGCAGGACTAGAATAGCCTGCGAGTAACATGCAGGCTGATCAGGGTTTACAATGTCCAGCTGCTAGACATTGCCTGAACATTCCAGGCCTACTCCCCATTTACATCTAAATGAAAATATGCAGAATGGGCCTAGAACTGAGCAAACGGAAATAAAGAAAATGTTCATTATTATATATATTATAGAATACTTTATGCATTAGTATGCAAAATATAGAAAATATACAATTTTGTAATATGAATTTTTACTTTTAAATTAAGAAATAACCATGCTAAGATGTTCAATCTGGAACTGTATGCGAGTGGTTTTACGGTCTGAAAATTCGTTTTACGGTGACTTAATTTCAGACCGTAAAACCAACCACATACCGTCGCAGATTGAACATCTTAGCATGGTTATCTCAATTCTAATGCTTTTCCATTCAAATGCTACAAATATGAAATAAAATCATACACACTTGTTTTTCTATGAAAACTCAAATTCATGAATGTCAGCTGCAGTTTGTTTACGTCATCCAATGATGTCGTTTGTATCAACGTTAAATGACATCAAATATTTTTCAGACGGTAAATCGCGGGTTTTACTGTCGCAAATTTGAGCCGTTAGCCAATGGAGCAAAGTGTTATGTAATAGTTGCATTAGAATGAGGCATGGCACTAGAGGCAGAGCAGTCCAACATTATGGTATGACATATTATTGCTATATAAGTCTTGAAACGCCCCTTACATTATAACGCTTTATCACATAACATGCTTCTGGGAGTGTAATAAAGCCATGACTTATTTCTCGTAATACGCTAGTGTATCTCGTAATACGCTAGTGTATTACAGATGCAAATACGGACCGAATCACTGTGTTTGTGTACATAAAAACATTTAGTCCCAGTTGTTTGCACGGTATATCATACAATACGTTCAGCCTTAAAATATTGACATTCACACTAGCGTTTCTTTAGTGCTGTGTGGCAGCCGTAATAAGTTGGCCCGACTACAAATCAGTAGTGTTATAACTTACTGGTCCTTTGGGATCATCAAGCTTGAAAGAAGAATATCACTTAAGCTGGTGCTAGGAGGCATGAAAGGTGTTGCACTATAAATTACCTCACATGAACAGACTCGATAAAACCAAATCTGCTACTTTTATCTCTTGTTTGTGTTTGATGGTTCCAAGGGATCCCATTTTCAGTATTTATTTAATGTATGATGGCTTAATTGTATATATTTGAGAATAACATCCAAGGGACATAAGGCAGTCTTGAAGTATATATCAAGCATTGCAAATTATTATCTCAAATTATTCTTTACTTTTAAACTGCTTGCATAAGGTATATTAAAATGAAAAGAAATACATTTTGAAGAGTAAATGTTTTCTTTGTTATTCTAGGTAAAATAGGTTTAGGGAAAGTATATTATTAATACAATATAATCAATAATTAGTAATATGCAAAAATATTTTGCCTTTTGCTATGCAATTAATTATTAATAAAGATTATTAAAAATTTAAAGATTAATAAGTTATGTAAAACAACTGACGGGACACAATGTGTTTGAAAGAATCAAGATTACCGCTTGTCCCTTTAAGAGAATGAAATGCCACATATAGTGTACGAATCTCTCTGGTCCGTTATTTTTGTTTGTTTGTTCCTGTTTTATTTTATTTTTTATTTTTTTTATTTTTTTTTATATTCCCCGTGTGGTTGCCGGGGTAGAATACAAGCACTGCAAATCCTTCATGATCATTTTGTCATTTTTTTATCATGCTCATTCAAGGTTTTCTTCATGACACCGCATTTGCAAATGTGGAAATGTGACTCCATCATAAAGGGGTGTTTACAATAGAATTTGAATAACAATAGAAATAGAACTCTGCAGTTCTGCAGGTTAGAAGGTTCTAGGCCTATTCTCCATATTTTATCTAGATGTAAATGGAGGATGAGCCTGGCATGTCCATCCCTGTTTGGCGCCATGTAACCTTTCTTGTGTTGGTGCGCTGTAAAACCCTAATTCAATTGATGTAAATAAAAAATGTAGCTTCAAAGATAAATACAGTATTTCCCGTAATAGTAGTGCTCGGCCTTAATGCTCTTATTATTTACTTCTTTTTTATTTTTTATTAGGGTTATACTTAATATCATTTCTTGCCGTATACACCAAACAGAGCCTCAATTGTCATTCATGCCAAAATCTAAAATCTAAATCTTTTGTTTTTATTTTACAAAAGATCGAAGAGAAAAAAATCTTGATGAATTTTTGGGTTTTCTATGAAGGTAATTAAGAATTCTAAAAAAAAAAAAAGTGGGGGCGCTTCTATTACGGGAGGCGCTACTATTACAATGCGCTACTATTACGGGAGGCGCTACTATTACGGGGGCGCAAATCTATTACAGGAGGCGCTACTATTACGGGAGGCGCTACTATTACGAAGGCGCTACTATTATGGGAGGCGATACTATCAGGGGTAATACGGTAGTTCATGACATATACCTTTCTATCAAATATTATGACAGGAGAGAAATGTCTTTGGGAGGCAGTGGGTATTATACCTGTAGTTTACTTCGACTTTGTATATATGTATCTTTGATGATTGATTATATATAATATGGTTAATGATATTATAATTTATTAAAGGGGGCAGGCAATGCACTTTTGAACCAAGAATATTAATTAATTTTCTCTTGCCCGCGAAGAAAGGTATCACTGCAGTGGCGGCAACAGCAGCGCAGGGCTTTTTTTTCTTAAAAAAAATGATGATTTTGGGGGAGAAGAAGCACGAGATTGTCCGAATTGGGAAAAAAATAGCATGATTTTCGCCGTTTAGGGGAATGTTTTTTTAAGGGAAAAATGCATTAAAATTATGTTTTATGTATAATATCAATTTCAGAATTTATTTATTTTAACATACAAACTGTGTAAAGGTAAAGTCTGTCACTTTTATTTATTTATTTTTATTTATTTTTTTCGAAGATTGGAAATTTTTTGCCCAAAAATGGGGGGAAAATAGAGGTTTTTGCAATTGGGAAGAGGCCAAATTTCGGCCCCACTTAAAAAGGTTAAAAAAGCCCTGCAGTGTCATTATTTGCGTTAATGTTTTTCAGATTCTAATATCTTCCATCATTACTTATTCAGATTTCAACCAATCAATATGTCAATTTCAACCAAACTTTTTATGTCTTAACCATCAAGGGCATTTTAATGCTCAGGTTCCATAACTCTGCATTTTAGCAAAATTATGGCTCTTTTTTCGAATTAGAAGAAATTTTAATTTCTTGACGGCAATATTGGCGAGTCACACTTATTGCAGACAGGCCAACTTTCTTGTTTATTATACATGTACCCCCACTTTCACAACAGTTTGAATGGGTTGTTCCTAAACTTCATATACACATAACAACTGATCAGAAAGTGGGGGTATTTATCACTTTCATTGATAGTTCTAGTTAATAGCAGCTGTCATGTACGTGTAAGTATAACCATTAACTGTGCAAGAACTTGTGTTGTTACCATACTGTGAATGTTATTACGAGAAAAGTTAAAGATGTTTATTGTTCCAGTATTACTTTAGGATTTATACTCATGGACATTGTTGTATCAGTGAACAGACATAAAGTCTGCAACTATATACTGATATTAGGTTACTGTTGTTAGGTCTGTGATGAGACCGTACTACATTTGTTTTGTAGCATGTCCATTTCATCTGTCTGCCATACTCTAACTTCCAATAACTGGTAGTTGGGATAAACCAGTCATTCTGACAGGTGTTATTTTCAATTAAATGATTTACAACTGTGCAAATACAAAGGAAATGTCAGAGATCATTCTACAAAGCTTAAATAAATTATTTGTTCAAAGCTGTACCACTGTATCATCAAGAAAGTTGTCATTACAAAATTTCTTTTTTTCATTAAAAGGCTTAATCAGCAATTTAAGGACTTTACAGGCTATTAAAGGACTGTTCTTGACTGTTCTTGACAAGCTATTTAAGGACTGTTCATTTTTCCTATTTAAAAAAGTTCTTTCTAAATAAATATTTATAATAAAATGTTTTCATTAACTATATATTATTTATTTGTGTTTTACTTATTTCCGATTGCTACGGAATTCAGAACTGCATGCTCTGCGCAAAGTAATTCTGGAATTGTGCATGACTATTCCGGAATTGCACAAGGAGTTAAAATATATAAAATATACACCAAGACCAAGTGTCTGCACAATTTGAGAATGTTTTGAGCAAAGTACGATTTTATGTTGGGATTTGAAAAGGAAGATGTTGTTTTGAAACTTATTATTTCTTATTTCCAATTCCATATGCTTATATGCTTTATTCGTTACGGATGAATAGATGAAATATAAAAAAATTATCTTAGTTTGGTTTGGTATATGTTTAACATGAACTTTAATAATGAACCATTTGAAGTCCTCAAGCAATAAAGCGCGGATTCAGATTATTGAAATAAAGAGATACAGTATAGCTAAGAAAATATAAAAAATAAAAAACGAAACGCGGGGAAGATAATAAAAGTCTAATAACGTGTCAACTTGGGTATTCCATATTTATATATTAGAATATATTAGAGATTTTCCTATGATCTCTTCAAACAAACGTGGGACCCTGGTTTGGTGACATATTCCTTCGTATATACTTGTATATACAAAGAAATTCGCATATTGAACATATAAAAAAATAACAAACACGTCAGTTGCACATTAAGTGCATCAGGTGTTATTCTACTATACTACTACTACTACTACTACTACTACTACTACTAGTACTGCTGCTCCGCCTCCTCCTCCACCTCCTCCCTGTACTGCTACTGCTGCTGCTGCTTCTCCGCCTCCTCCTCCTTCGCCTCCTCCTGTTACTACTACCTGTACTGCTACTGCTGCTGTTGCTGTTGCTGCTGCCACCGCCGCAACCATCACTGCCACCACCACGACGACGACGACGACGAAGACCACTACCACTACTACTACATACTGCTGCTACTCCTCCTACTACTACTCCTCCTACTACTCCTACTACTAATCCTCTTACTACTCTTCCTACTACTACTCCTCCTCCTACTACTCCTCCTTCTCCTCCTACTACTACTCCTCCTCCTACTACTCCTCCTTCTCCTCCTACTACTACTACTCCTCCTACTACTTCTCCTACTCCTCCTCCTCCTCCTCCTCCTCCTCCTACTACTACTTCTCCTTCTCCTCCTACTCCTCCTACTACTACTCCTCCTACTCCTCCTACTACTACTCCTACTCCTCCTCCTCCTCCTCCTCCTCCTCCTCCTCCTCCTCCTCCTCCTCCTCCTCCTCCTCCTCCTCCTACTACTCCTCCTCCTCCTCCTCCTCCTCCTCCTACTACTCCTCCTACTACTACTTCTCCTACTCCTCCTACTCCTCCTACTACTACTACTACTACTCCTCCTACTACTACTCCTCCTACTACTACTCCTCCTCCTCCTCCTCCTCCTCCTCCTCCTACTACTCCTCCTACTACTCCTCCTACTACTACTTCTCCTACTCCTCCTACTACTACTCCTACTACTCCTCCTCCTCCTCCTACTACTACTCCTCCTACTACTACTTCTCCTACTCCTCCTACTACTCCTCCTACTCCTCCTACTACTACTACTACTCCTCCTACTAGTACTCCTCCTACTCCTCCTCCTCCTCCTCCTCCTCCTCCTCCTCCTCCTCCTACTACTACTTCTACTCCTCCTACTCCTCCTCCTCCTCCTCCTCCTCCTACTACTCCTCCTACTACTACTTCTCCTACTCCTCCTACTCCTCTTACTACTACTCCTACTACTCCTCCTCCTCCTACTACTCCTCCTACTACTACTACTCCTCCTACTACTACTACTCCTACTACTCCTCCTCCTTCCTACTACTACTCCTCCTCCTACTACTTCTCCTCCTACTACTACTACTCCTCCTACTACTACTACTCCTCCTACTCCTCCTCCTACTACTCCTCCTCCTACTACTACTCCTCCTCCTCCTCCTACTACTACTACTTCTCCTCCTACTACTACTACTCCTCCTACAAATCCTCCTACTACTACTCCTACTACTCCTCCTCCTCCTACTACTACTACTTCTCCTCCTACTACTACTACTACTACTACTACTCCTACTCCTCCTCCTCCTCCTACTACTACTCCTCCTCCTCCTCCTACTACTACTCCTCTTACTACTACTCCTCCTCCTACTACTACTACTCCTCCTACTCCTACTACTACTCCTCCTCCTACTACTACTACTACTCCTACTACTACTACTCCTCCTCCTACTACTACTCCTCCTCCTACTACTCCTCCTCCTCCTCCTCCTCCTCCTACTACTCCTCCTACTACTACTCCTCCTACTACTACTCCTCCTACTCCTCCTCCTACTACTACAACTACTACTCCTCCTCCTCCTACTACTCCTCCTCCTACTACTCCTCCTACTACTACTACTCCTCCTACTCCTCCTCCTACTACTCCTCCTCCTACTACTACTCCTCCTCCTCCTCCTACTACTACTACTTCTCCTCCTACTACTACTACTCCTCCTACAAATCCTCCTACTACTACTCCTACTACTCCTCCTCCTCCTACTACTACTACTTCTCCTCCTACTACTACTACTCCTCCTACTACTACTACTACTCCTACTCCTCCTCCTCCTCCTACTACTACTCCTCCTCCTCCTCCTACTACTACTTCTCCTCTTACTACTACTCCTCCTCCTACTACTACTACTCCTCCTACTCCTACTACTACTCCTCCTCCTACTACTACTACTACTCCTACTACTACTACTCCTCCTCCTACTCCTCCTCCTACTACTCCTCCTCCTCCTACTCCTCCTCCTACTACTCCTCCTCCTACTACTCCTCCTACTACTACTCCTCCTACTCCTCCTCCTACTACTACTACTACTACTACTCCTCCTCCTCCTACTACTCCTCCTCCTACTACTTCTCCTACTACTACTCCTCCTCCTACTCCTCCTACTACTACTACTACTCCTCCTACCCCTACTACTCCTCCTCCTCCTACTACTACTCCTCCTACTACTACTCCTCCTCCTACTCCTCCTCCTACTACTACTCCTACTCCTCCTACTACTACTACTACTCCTCCTACCCCTACTACTACTACTCCTACTACTACTACTACTCCTACTACTCCTCCTACTACTACTACTACTACTCCTCCTACTCCTACTACTACTCCTCCTCCTACTACTACTACTACTACTACTCCTACTACTACTTTTCCTACTACTACTACTACTACTCCTACTACTACTACTCCTCCTACTACTACTCCTCCTCCTACTACTCCTCCTCCTCCTACTCCTCCTCCTACTACTCCTCCTACTACTCCTCCTACTACTACTCCTCCTACTCCTCCTCCTACTACTACTACTACTACTCCTCCTCCTACTACTCCTCCTCCTACTACTTCTCCTACTACTACTCCTCCTCCTACTCCTCCTACTACTACTACTACTCCTCCTACCCCTACTACTCCTCCTCCTCCTACTACTACTCCTCCTACTACTACTCCTCCTCCTACTCCTCCTCCTACTACTACTCCTCCTACTACTACTACTACTCCTCCTACCCCTACTACTACTACTACTACTCCTACTACTACTACTACTCCTACTACTCCTACTACTCCTCCTACTACTACTACTACTCCTCCTACTCCTACTACTACTCCTCCTCCTACTACTACTACTACTACTACTCCTACTACTACTTTTCCTACTACTACTACTACTCCTCCTCCTACTACTCCTCCTCCTACTACTCCTCTTACTACTACTCCTCCTCCTACTTCTCCTCCTACTACTACTCCTCCTCCTCCTACTACTACTACTACTACTCCTCCTACTACTACTCCTCCTACTCCTCCTCCTACTACTACTACTCCTCCTCCTCCTACTCCTCCTACTCCTCCTACTACTACTCCTCCTACTCCTCCTACTACTACTACTCCTCCTCCTACTACTCCTCCTACTACTCCTCCTACTACTACTATTACTCCTCCTACTACTACTCCTCCTCCTACTCCTCCTACTACTACTCCTCCTCCTACTCCTCCTCCTACTACTACTACTCCTCCTACCCCTACTACTCCTCCTCCTCCTACTACTCCTCCTCCTACTACTACTCCTACTCCTACTCCTACTACTAATCCTACTCCTCCTTCCTACTACTACTACTCCTCCTACTTCTCCTCCTCCTCCTACTACTACTACTCCTCCTCCTCCTACTACTACTACTCCTCCTACTCCTCCTACTACCCCTACTACTCCTCCTCCTCCTACTACTCCTCCTACTACTACTCCTACTCCTCCTCCTACTACTACTCCTCCTCCTACTACTCCTCCTCCTACTACTACTACTACTACTCCTCCTACTACTACTCCTCCTACTACTACTCCTCCTCCTACTCCTCCTCCTACTACTACTCCTCCTCCTACTACTACTACTCCTACTACCCCTACTACTCCTCCTCCTCCTACTACTCCTCCTACTACTACTCCTCCTCCTACTCCTCCTACTACTACTACTACTCCTCCTACCCTACTACTCCTCCTCCTCCTACTACTCCTCCTCCTACTACTCCTCCTACTACTACTCCTCCTCCTACTCCTCCTCCTACTCCTCCTCCTACTCCTCCTCCTACTACTACTCCTCCTCCTACTCCTCCTACTACTACTACTACTCCTCCTACTACTACTCCTCCTACTCCTCCTCCTACTACTACTACTCCTCCTCCTACTACTACTACTACTACTCCTACTCTTCCTACTACCCCTACTACTCCTTCTCCTACTCCTCCTCCTACTACTACTACTCCTCCTACTACTCCTCCTCCTCCTACTACTACTACTACTCCTCCTACTACTACTCCTCCTCCTCCTACTACTACTACTACTACTACTACTCCTACTCTCCTACTACTACTCCCTACTACTCCTCTTCTCTACTACTCCTACTACTCCTCCTACTACTACTCCTCCTACTACTCCTCTTCCTCCTACTACTCCTCCTACTACTACTACTACTCCTACTACTCCTCTTCTCCTACTACTCCTACTACTCCTACTCCTCCTACTACTACTCCCCTACTACTCCTCTTCCTCCTACTACTCCTACTACTCCTCTACTACTACTACTCTTCCTCCTACTACTCCTACTCCTCCTACTACTCTCTTCTCCTACTACTACTACTCTCCTACTACTACTACTACTCCTCCTACTACTCCTCTTCCTCCTACTACTCCTACTACTACTACTACTACTCCTCTCCTACTACTACTACTACTACTCCTACTCCTCTACTACTCCTCTTCCTCCTACTACTCCTCTTCCTCCTACTACTCCTCTTCCTCCTACTACTCTACTACTCCTCCTACTACTACTACTCCTCCTACTACTCCTCTTCCTCCTACTACTCCTACTACTACTGACTACTACTACTACTCCTCTTCCTCCTACTACTCCTACTACTCCTCTTCTCCTACTACTCCTCTTCTCCTACTACTCCTACTACTCCTCTACTACTACTACTCTCCTACTACTCCTCTTCCTCCTACTACTCCTACTACTCCTCCTACTACTCCTACTCTCCTACTACTC
Organism: Cyrtodaria siliqua; assembly: GCA_037043455.1. Taxonomy (NCBI): domain Eukaryota; kingdom Metazoa; phylum Mollusca; class Bivalvia; order Adapedonta; family Hiatellidae; genus Cyrtodaria; species Cyrtodaria siliqua. The sequence goes on from JAWPHD010009493.1 coordinate 98,563, forward strand.
CTCTTCCTCCTACTCCTCCTACTACTACTACTCCTCCTACTACTCCTCTCTCCTCTACTCCTACTACTCCTCCTACTACTACTACTCCTACTACTCCTCTTCCTCCTACTACTCCTACTACTACTCCTCCTACTACTCCTCTTCCTCCTACTACTCCTACTACTCCTCCTACTACTCCTCTTCCTCCTACTACTCTCCTACTACTCCTCCTCCTACTACTACTACTACTACTACTCCTACTACTACTTTCCTACTACTACTACTACTACTCTCCTCCTACTCCTCCTACTACTACTACTACTCCTCCTACCCTACTACTCCTCCTCCTACTACTACTCTCCTACTACTACTCCTACTCCTCCTCCTACTACTACTCCTCCTACTACTACTACTACTCCTCCTACCCTACTACTACTACTACTACTCCTACTACTACTACTACTCCTACTACTCCTCCTACTACTACTACTACTCCTCCTACTCCTACTACTACCTCCTCCTACTACTACTACTACTACTACTCTACTACTACTTTCCTACTACTACTACTACTCCTCCTCCTACTACTCTCCTCCTACTACTCTTACTACTACCTCTCTACTCCTCCTCCTACTACTACTCCTCTACTCCTACTACTACTACTACTACTCCTCCTACTACTACTCCTCCTACTCCTCCTCCTACTACTACTACTCCTCCTCCTCCTACCTCCTACTCCTCCTACTACTACTCCTCCTACTCCTCCTACTACTACTACTCCTCCTCCTACTACTCCTCCTACTACTCCTCCTACTCCTACTACTACTATTACTCACCTACTACTACTCCTCCTACCTCCTACTACTACTCCTCCTCCTACTCCTCCTCCTACTACTACTACTCCTCCTACCCCTACTACTCCTCCTCCTCTACTACTCCTCTCCTACTACTACTCCTACTCCTACTCTACTACTATCCTACTCCTCCTCCTACTACTACTACTCCTCCTACTACTCCTCCTCCTACTACTACTACTACTCCTCCTCCTCCTACTACTACTACTCCTCCTACTCCTCCTACTACCCCTACTACTCCTCCTCCTCCTACTACTCCTCTCCTCCTACTACTACTCCACTCCTCCTCCTACTACTACTCCTCCTCCTACTACTCCTCCTCCTCACTACTACTACTACTCCTCCTACTACTCCTCCTACTACTACACCTCCTCCTACCTCCTCCACTACTACTCCTCCTCCTACTACTACTACCCTACTACCCTACTACCTCCTCCTCCTACTACTCCTCCTACTACTACTCCTCCTCCTACTCCTCCTACTACTACTACTACTCCTCCTACCCCTACTACTCCTCCTCCTCCTACTACTCCTCCTCCTACTACTCCTCCTACTACTACTCCTCCTCCTACTCCTCCTCCTACTCCTCCTCCTACTCCTCCTCCTACTACTACTCCTCCTCCTACTCCTCCTACTACTACTACAACTCCTCCTACTACTACTCCTCCTACTCCTCCTCCTACTACTACTACTACTCCTCCTCCTACTACTACTACACTACTCCTACCTCTACTACCCCTACTACTCCTTCTCCTACTCCTCCTCCTACTACTACTCCTCCTACTACTCCTCCTCCTCCTACACTACTACACTCCTCCTACTACACTCCTCCTCTCCTACTACACTACTACTACACTACTCCTACACCTCCTACTACTACTCCCCTACTACTCCTCCTCCTACTACTCCTACTACTCCTCCTACTACTACACTCCTCCTACTACTCCTCTTCCTCCTACAACTCCTCCTACTACTACTACTACTCCTACTACTCCTCTTCCTCCTACTACTCCTACTACTCCTACTCCTCCTACTACTACTCCCCTACTACTCCTCTTCCTCCTACTACTCCTACTACCCTCCTACTACTACTACACTCTTCCTCCTACTACTCCTACTCCTCCTACTACTCCTCTTCCTCCTACTACAACTTCCTCCTACTACTACTACTACTCCTCCTACTACTCCTCTTCCTCAACTACTCCTACTACTACTACACTACTCACCTCCTACTACTACTACTACTACTCCTACTCCTCCTACACCTCCTCCTCCTACTACTCCTCTTCCTCACTACTCCTCTTCCTCCTACTACTCCTACTACTCCTCCTACTACTACTACTCCTCCTACTACTCCTCTTCCTCCTACTACTCCTACTACTACTACTACTACTACTACTCCTCTTCCTCCTACTACACCTACTACTCCTACTCCTCCTACTACTCCTCTACACCTACTACTACCACCACAACTACTACTCCCTACTACTCCTCTTCCTCCTACTACTCCTACTACTCCTCCTACTACTCCTACTCCTCCTACTACTCCTCTTCCTCACTACTCCTCCTACACTACACTACTCCCCTACTACTCCTCTTCCTCCTACTACTCCTACTACTCCTCCTACTACTACTACCTACTACACTCCTCTCCTCCTACTACTCCTACTACTACTACTCCTCCTACTACACCTCTTCCTCCACACTACACCTACTACACCTCCTACTACTCCTCTTCCTCCTACTACTCCTCCTACTACTCCTCCTCCTACTACACTACTACTACACTCCTACTACTACTTTCCTACTACTACTACTACTACTCCTCCTCCTACCCTCCTACTACTCTACTCCTCCTACCCCTACTACTCCTCCTCCTCCTACTACTACTCCTCCTACTACTACTCCTCCTCCTACTCCTCCTCCTACTACACTCCTCCTACTACTACTACTACTCCTCCTACCCCTACTACTACTACTACTACTCCTACTACTACTACTACTCCACTACTCCTCCTACTACTACTACTACTCCTCCTACACCTACTACTACTCCTCCTCCTACTACTACTACTACTACACTCCTACTACTACTTCCTACTACTACTACTACTCCCCTCCTACTACTCCTCCTCCTACACTCCTCTACTCCACTACTCCACCTCCTACTCCTCCAACTCCTACTACTACACCTCCTCCTCCAACTACTACTACTCTACTCCTCCTACAACTACTCCTCCTACTCCTCCTCCTACTACTACTACTCCACCTCCTCCTACTCCTCCTACTCCACTACTACAACCTCCTACTCCTCCTACTACTACTACTCCTCCTCCTACTACTCCTCCTACTACTCCTCCTACTCCTACTACTACTATTACTCCTCCTACTACAACTCCACCTCCTACTCCTCCTACTACTACTCCTCCTCCTACTCCTCCTCCTACTACTACTACTCCTCCTACCCCTACTACTCCTCCTCCTCCTACTACTCCTCCTCCTACTACTACTCCTACTCCTACCCTACTACTAACCTACTCCTCCTCCTACTACTACTACTCCTCCTACTACTCCTCCTCCTCCTACTACTACTACTCCTCCTCCTCCTACTACTACTACTCCTCCTACTCCTCCTACTACCCCTACTACTCCTCCTCCTCCTACTACTCCTCCTACTACTACTCCTACTCCTCCTCCTACTACTACTCTCCTCCTACTACTCCTCCTCCTACTACTACTACTACTACTCCTCCTACTACTACTCCTCCTACTACTACTCCTCCTCCTACTCCTCCTCCTACTACTACTCCTCCTCCTACTACTACTACCCTACTACCCCTACTACTCCTCCTCCTCCTACTACTCCTCCTACTACTACTCCTCCTCCTACTCCTCCTACTACTACTACTCCTCCTACCCTACTACTCCTCCTCCTCCTACTACTCCTCCTCCTACTACTCCTCCTACTACTACTCCTCCTCCTACTCCTCCTCCTACTCCTCCTCCTACTCCTCCTCCTACTACTACTCCTCCTCCTACTCACTACTACTACTACTCCTCCTACTACTACTCCTCCTACTCCTCCTCCTACTACTACTACTACCCTCCTCCTACTACTACTACTACACTCCTACTCTCCTACTACCCCTACTACTCCTTCTCCTACTCCTCCTCCTACTACTACTACTCCTCCTACTACTCCTCCTCCTCCTACTACTACTACTACTACTCCTCCTACTACTACTCCTCCTCCTCCTACTACTACTACTACTACTACTACTCCTACTCCTCCTACTACTACTCCTACTACTCCTCTTCCTCCTACTACTCCTACTACTCCTCCTACTACTACTCCTCCTACTACTCCTCTTCCTCCTACTACTCCTCCTACTACTACTACTACTCCTACTACTCCTCTCCTCCTACTACTCCTACTACTCCTACTCCTCCTACTACTCCTCTTCCTCCTACTACTCCTACTACTCCTCCTACTACTACTACTACTCTTCCTCCTACTACTCTACTCCTCCTACTACTCCTCTTCCTCTACTACTACTACTCCTCCTACTACTACTACTACTCCTCCTACTACTCCTCTTCCTCCTACTACTCCTACTACTACTACTACTACTCCTCCTACTACTACTACTACTCCTACTCCTCCTACTACTCCTCTTCCTCCTACTACTCCTCTTCCTCCTACTACTCCTCTTCCTCCTACTACTCCTACTACTCCTCCT